>BLKR01008083.1:0-26227 GCA_011170035.1 Teleogryllus occipitalis
GTAAAGTAGGTAGGTGGGTGTGTTACGATATATATATATATATATATATATATATATATATATATATATATATATATATATATATATAGTGCTCTCTGATGACACACAAAACAAAACAGCAAACAAACAATACCCTTAATAATAAAACACACAAAAAATAATAATGATCATTTACACTGAAAATTACATAGAGAAATACATTCATCCACACCGAATGCGCATTCTGTCGGTTGATTCTATAATGAATTAACAGAACTTGGTCTTCGACAGATGCCTTTGAAGTTGCCAAATAAAAAAAAAATATCCATGCATCACTTCCCTGATACCGGATGAACACTACGACATGCGGCGCATATCACGCATCGCCGTCCGTCGATTCGTACACTCCTCGTGTACGGCGATGGTACCGTCTCAGCTTCCACCAGTTCCCAGGACCATATATACCACGAACTCACATGGTTAAGAAAACCACTACGAAACGTTTTGCAATGAAACGCAAAGTTTTCACTACATTTAAAGTTCCTGCGGCGAGGAAACACTGTTCATTCACGAATGAAAATAAAATATTTAAGTTCCCGCGGCGAAGAAACTGCAACGAAACTGCAATGCAAGTGGTTCGTTGCACAAATGCAAATAAAAATATTTAAAGTTCCCGCGGCGAAGAGACACTGTTTCCTTACGCGAACTAAAATGAAAATACTCTGTT
This sequence comes from Teleogryllus occipitalis, assembly GCA_011170035.1. Classification (NCBI taxonomy): domain Eukaryota; kingdom Metazoa; phylum Arthropoda; class Insecta; order Orthoptera; family Gryllidae; genus Teleogryllus; species Teleogryllus occipitalis. The sequence goes on from BLKR01008083.1 coordinate 707, forward strand.
TGAATTTCCTTTTACTGTCCGGAGCACGCTAAACTTCGTGTTGTAAATTCTGCAACACAAAATGTCCGCGACCATTGTTCGAAAGTGCAACCGCGTAAAATTGAAGTTCGCGTCGCTTTTACTTGTAAATTATTCGCCATTAATTACGAATCAATTCACCCGTTTGTTACAACATTTTTGTCCGCATGAAAATATCTAAAAAGTTTTCAAATTACACTTCCGAACAATCATTTTTAAAATTTTACATTTACGCTAACGCGGAGCTAGCGTGTTCGCCAAGCGCACTAGACCGTCTCATCCATGGTGGAAATATTATTTCATGGTGTTACTTCCACCATGGTCTCATCGTCTTCCTCTAGCATTGTTGTCCAATATCTTAAGTAGATTTACATTGAACAGACGCCGATCGCTCGCCCGTTGCCACAAACAAGATTACAAAATATTTCTTATTTTCATGGTTTAAACGTTCTTACGCCTTGTCACCGGTTCTCAATACTGTCTATAATTTCTCTGATAATTAATGCACTATCTATTTCTCCTTTAATTGTCTTATTTCATTAAATATAACCATTTTTAGTTCGATATTTCGTCGTGACGTCACTACGATGCGTCTCTTGTTTTATATATATTTTAATTATACGTTTCTACATTTAATTTTAATTAGCTTTCTCGATGTTTCCCAAAATCGTGATTAGTCTTGAAATTGTTTATAAATTTCGCCCCGTTGTTCTATAAAGTTCACGCCAGATCGCTTCAGGCGTTTTCGTAATATTTATTAAAAAACATATTCGTCATCAGCTTTCTTCTAGCAACAATGGCTTCCATATGTCCATGCTTGTGAACGTGAAATGTACGATTATGATTATTTCGAAATCTAGTGAACCACTGGTCCGATTTTGCTGATTGTTCTTTCTAACGATTCTAAAAATTATGCTTTATCGAATGTTTAAGTTGAATTTCCCCTTTTTCCGTGCATTCGGTTAATTTAGGAAAATTTCTGCGCGCGGCGCTGCCGTCTTCTGTCTTTTTGAATATAAATTTTAACATTTTATTGAGAAGTCTTTATTTTTGGGAACATTAAATTACCGGAATGATCGCAAATCATTATAGTAGTATATTATTTCATATTTCTTTGCTCGTTTCTTACTTTTTTTATACATTTACAAATTAATCTTTTAGAAATTATTTAAAAACCTGTTTGAAATAAATATGAAATAAAGATTGTTAGCCTTCAGTCGCCCGTTCCCAATTTACGCAGCTGGATGATACGTAAGTTAGAATTTGTATATAATTTCACATTTCATTTTATTATTATTATTCATTATATTTTATTATATTTATGTTATTTAATTTTAAATTGCGCCCTTTGTGTTAAACATGAAAAAGAATAAATGAGCGGTCATTGTTGGTTGTAAGCCATTGTAGTAACGCCGCACTGACAACAGAAGACGACAATGACGGCTGCCTTTTGTTTCCGGTAAAATGAACTAATACTTTTATATATTTGCAGAATATTACAATATCATAGTGCTTAATAATTACTATTATATATTTTTCGATCTATTTGTTTATCAGTATAGGATTATTGATTAACTTTCAATTATTTTACTTTCTCGCACACTACTTACGAAGAATATTGTAAAAACCTCATCCGATACGTTCGTGAATACACTGCATACCTTTTACAATGAATTCAATGCCATATACTTTCATTGAAATATACTTTCATTTAAAGTTTTGAATAAAAAAATTCCTTGAAACCATTTAATTTTCCCGCCAAATGTTCTACTATTTCAAATAATTGTTACAAAAAATAATGACTGAGATGTGTTAATTCGGAGAGATTGTGATATAAATAGTATTCTACTAAGAATAAAATTAGAATATGATTGGCATTCGAGTGTGGAGGGAGGCGCCGCTGCCGTATACTGCGCTCTCTATCACGTGCTCTCAACACTAACTAGACAAACAGAAGAACGGAATGTTGAGAAACTCGTAATAACTTTGATTGTACCATTTGTTACATTTGTAATATTTGTTTGCTCGTAACACTTGTTTCCTAATTTTAGGTGACAACAATGTGCAAATGTCGAAGCTTCTGACTCCCTGTTCCTTAGAATACGGCACTGGCATCGTCACCTGACCACGAAATGTAAATCACAAATCAAATAATTCTATTCGGACCTTACATAAACATTACTAACGGCGAGAAAGTACGTGTTGTTTTAGCACCACTAGTTTGTTGTTAGTCATATAGTTGTTAAAGATATATTGTGATATTTTAAAATGCCAAAGAGGAAAGGCAGGTTGAACTCTGCTCTTACTTCAAAATGGGAAGGAAGGATTCTGAAGCTGAAAGCAAAGATTGTGTAGCTGGAACCTACGGCACTGTTTCAAATAAGGGTTCGTTAGTTTCGCATGCACCACTACTTTACCTCTGTCAGAATACAACCATAAAATACATGTAACATTACACACTAGTGATCACATTGTTATTTAAAATATTATTAACTGCCCTCTTTTTCAATCAAAGGTCCTACCTTCTTCAGCCCTTGTCCTTCTTCACATCGATGAGGATCTGGTCACCCTACCCTTGCCCAGTGCCGGAGCTAGGCATCGCCCGGTGTCCCGCAAGTCAAGGGGCCCGATGATGGGACTGATGAGAAAAATAGTAAAAAAAATTGAAAACGAAATTAGAGAAAAGCGTAATTTTATAAGTCGCGGTACAATAGTCTGATATTTCATAAAATGTTTAATTATTTTCTTACTGGGAGTAGGACTCTATGAAATGAATCAAATGACGCTAACATTAAAATATTTGATTCAATGATTGATATTCATATTTATTATTTCATGCATTTAACAAGTAATTTTATTAAACACTAACTAAACACAACAAATTTTTTAGCGTTTTAAAAAAAACGATAGAAATAATATTAGATTACGAAATTACTTAAAACTATTATTTACAAAGTATTTACAAAAACTTTTTACAGCTTAAACGTGTAATTATTAACTTAAGTATTAGCTTAACGATTTTGTAATTTGTTGGAATAAAATAACTTACATAGTTGTTTTTTTAATTTGTTGCGTCTACAACTTGACGCAACGCGTCTCCAAGCTACTTGCGCTTTGCGCTGGAGAGTAATCTTCCATTAATTTGCGCGCTTGGGGAGTAATCCTCTATTAACCTTATGTTATGTCACGTCACGTCGGAGTCAGTTGTCATCTCCGCGTACGCACCTCCTGCTACGCGCTCCTGCGTCACTACTCAGCAGCCAGAATTTGGAAGGAATAAGGATAGGGGTGGGCATGGTGGAAATAAGGATAGGGGTGGGCATGGTTATTTCCACCATGGGGGTGGGGTTTAGGACACTTCACAGGGGTTGAACTAACCCTTGTAAAGCAGCCAAACTCCTTTTGTTGGGACAAATTTCACATGAGATTCGACGGGAATTGACGGGAATCGAACCTCAGTGGTGAAAGGCTAGCGACATCGCTATGTGCCACGAGCGAGCTCTCGATTTTTTATATTTGGTGATTTTTTATATTTGGTTTCTTGATACAACTTTCACATTTTTAATTTGCGGGAGGGCAGCTATACTTATGCTTATTTCCAAGGTGTCGTGACTTCATTTCCGTTTGTTTTCTACATTTACGTATCAGTATTTCTCTATCATCCTGATAAATATTGAGTTCACAAAATGGCGTTTCTCCTACGTTAAACGGTATTCCAAAACCGTTGGATCCTGCCCTGAACTGAATGAACTTGAATGTGAAAATGTTCTCTCCTAAAATTTGTGTTGAAGGAGATAGTATATCGCTTTGGAAATAAGTTCTTTCTTTTCCATCTGGGATATCGAGCGAGCAGCGGTGGAAGTCCCATAAGATCTACTTTACGCATACTTGGTCGCGCGAAAACGAAGTTTCTGCAAGTTAATATGGACAATGGATTCTATCGTGAGGGAGTAATTCATAAGCGTTTTACTTTTAATGTATCTAATGGTTCTTGAGTTTGGGTCACAGGAAAGAAGACAGACATTGCCAACATTTCGGCTCTCAATGGAAACAAGCCTTCATCAGGGCTACAGAACAGATAACTCATTTATATACAAGAATATGTATTGTGATGGTTTATCGCAAGGGAAATATAAAATACCAGGGAAAATAATATAAATTTAATGCATCGTAGTAAACACGATAGGCGCAACAATGGCCGAAGGAAATTGATGCAAAAATGCGATCGTTTAGGAAACTCGGAAAAATATTAATACGAGTGATTGAAAGGGGAGAAGCAGAACACATAAATGTTTTGTTTCAGTAGGAAAGGACACGCGAGAAAATCCATCGGAGAATAAGTAATTTACGAAAGAATTAGGATAGCAATGTCAAGGAATAAACGAGTTAACATGGACGAACAAACAACCAATCAGGATAGGAGCTGATGCGAGAAATGAAATGTACTGCGCATCTTAACGGAAGAAGAAAACCGAGAGGGAGATAGTTGAAAGGCGCATAATATGAACAAAAGAGGAGAACTGATCCGGCGTCGATGGAGTACAGATTGCAGAGAGAACGGAAAGTGCTGATAGTATGCAGATGAGAGAGAGACAGACAGAGAGCGAGAGTGAGAGTGGGAGTGAGAGTGAGTGATAGAATGATAAAATGAAATTGGAATGAACAATGCATCGATCAAGAAGGCAGAAGCTTCATAAAGGAAAGTACTTTAGTTGAAACTTTGGGAATATTAATGTAAGAAGATCAAGTTTTGACATATGCAGAATTAAATTTTATTATCATTCTTTTAGAATTAATTATAAGGAGGAGAACGGCCGAGCATGCAAACGAATTGTAATAGATTATTTTAATAATAACAAATTGTTGTGTCAATCAAGTGCGTTGTTTGTTTTCTTTTGATTTTTTTTATTCATTCACAGCAAAGGTGACATTAGTTACATCTGGAGACGAATCAACAGGAGCAGAAAACATCATAATATATTCTGTAATAAATACTAGGAGGTGGTTTAAAATAATACGTAATATTTTTGTTGTAACTGAATTTATGTATAGGCAGACTATCGAACCTACGATAATATAAATTTACTCTGACAGCAGCTAAAACCCATATAAATATGATAGGAAAAATATATGCTAATTAAAATATATATTATAGGGAAAAGAGCATTTACAGAGTTGGCACCTCAACATGGGCCCGATAGAAAAAAAAATAAAATAAAATTATTACGTAAGGTAAAGAAATTAATTGGGGAAAAACAAAATTTGGTAGGAGAATATAGAAGCAGCAGGCTACATAGTGAATTTTTAAAGAGAAATAATAGTATTCCCTGATAATACAGAAAAAAGTAATAATATCCGGTATTCTTTCGTTACATATTGTGTGTGTGAATATATATATATATATATATATATATATATATATATATATATATATATATATATATATATATATATATATATATATATATATAAGTAATTAAGTTCATGGTATGTACGTGATAGCGGGCCATTTTGATATTTTTGTACTGACAATTACAATGGAAACAATTACAAGGAACAACACAATTACAATGGAAACGTGGAGTAAATCGAGGGAAAAAGTAGGAGAAAGGGAGAATAGTGATACAGTTTGTCACCAGTGAGGAGCAAATTAACGAAGATATTTTAAATCCCGGATTAAACCTAGAGCCGCGAGAAAGTATTGAAACGTCACGAATCGGCATGGAGGTAACGACGACACGGTAACTCTGCCAGCTATCGTTATGAATCCAGTAAACGCCAATACGATACAATTAATTTTGAATATGCTGTCAGAAAATAAGTTATTTATGCAGCAGTGTTTAAAAGAAAATGAGAATAAATCACATGCTAAAATTGAAGAAAATAATTCAGAAATGCAGCAAAAGCATTTAGTTATGCAGCAGTGTTTAAACGAAACTCTTGATAAATTAAATGTTAAATTTGAAGAAAATAAGAGGGAGATTATGAAATTTAATAATGCGAGGCAAAATAATTTCGCAACGTTAGATGCTACAATGCAAACAAATATTACAGAAATCCGTAGAGAATTGGTGCACATTAGGCAAAATATGGATGTTAAAATTAGTAAATTAGATTGCAAAGAGTAGCCGCTGAAATTGAAAATATTAATTCAGAACATGAAATTGAAAATAATAAAAGTATTCAGTCGAATACGACTATCAAGGAGGCTTTGGTTGATATTGAGACAGAACTCGGGCAACAATAAAAAACAATACATCATCTCGAGTCAAATGTTTGCGGATTATTACAAACATCTCAGCAACATAACAATAGGATTACTTCAGTAGAAAATAAAATGGAGGAAAAGGAGTTAATATTAAATCGTAAATTGCAAGAAGTAAAAAGTCAAAATTCGCATATCGTTAGTGGTGAAACTGTCGCTTTGAGACAGCAGATTATAAAATTACAACAAGAAATAAATTTTCTAAGAACCACCGGCAATGGTATACGTTCCCAGGCCGTTGTGAATTTACCAAACAACATTCGTTATCACGGGTACGTGAGGGAACAATCGTGGTCTTTCCTAAAGAAGTTGGAGACGTTCGTGATGAATAATATTCCCGAACGTTTCAAAAAGATTCTGGTGGATCAAGCTATGGCGGGTAGGACTCAGGACTGGATGAGGGCTTTAGATCCGGAGCCGCAAAATTACAGCGAATGGAAAATTAAATCTACGGAGCGTTACTGGAACGACTACCAGTAATTTGAATTAAAATACCGGATCATGTCGCAACGGAACAGAAAAGGAAGCATAAAAGGAGGAGGGAATGGCGGACTACGCGCACGGTGCATCGCGATTTTTAAGGCATGCGATGAAGATTACAATCAGCACGAATTAATTCGGGTAATTATTCGCCAAATACCAGTGCATTTTCAAAATTTACTATGGAATTCAATGCCATCCACGATTGACGAGTTATTAGAGCGGCTAAACAGATTTGACCAGACCAGAGGGAACAATGGGGAAAACGCCGCGCGAAATTCAAATGCAAGTTCAGGACAAAACGACGATCGAGACTCAGATCAAAGTACCGAGGGAAGAAAGAAACAGTTCGGAGAGAGAAAACAAGAACCTACACGGAAATATAATTAACAAGAGTCATCAAGAGGGGACAACAATATTTTAAGAAAAATAAGGAAGAAAAACAAAGAGAATCACAACAAATATATGCTCTCGTGGAAAACTGAATCCGTTTGGGGCGGAAAGGTGGGACGTCTCAAACGACGAGGGAGAACGAGTGTCAGTACCGATTGTGGGCAGTATTTTAGTATCGGAGGACGGCTTGTTATGGGAAGAAGGAGGGGGGAGTCATAACGAGAACCGATGTTTAATATTGCGGGGTGAATGTTTCGGAGCACAGGTTGAAGCGCTAGTGGATACAGGGAGTAACATTACAGCAATATCCGAAGAATTGTATTGAAGGTTAAAAAAGAACGGTGCATTAGGGAGTTTTAACACCACGCGCACGGTAGCGACGTTATGCACTAACAGTCACGTGACGGATCTTGAAGTCATAACGTCTCTTCTTAGGCCTAAGGTACGACCTTATACCTTCATAAATAGTGCACGCCTCTAGGAGTCTCTACGGTCACCTTACAAGCGGCAAAACGGCCGCCTAAAATCAGAAAACGGTGATTTTTCCATCTCTAACAAACCGATTCTCGTATGTCAGGCAGTTACAGTTATTCCTTACTAACTCCACAACACAAGAATTAACAGGAAATGTTGGAGAAGTGGTAGGAAAGGAATTCGCGAAATAGAAGTTGAAATAATATCTTCGGGATATGTTATATCTTACTCTCATAATGAACGCTGTTTGAAAATATTTCCTACGTTCTCAAGAACAGTCAATTCAAAATTCCAGAGAGCATACTCATCAAAGCAAAATTCCAGAGGGCAACAAAATCTAAAACTCCGAACAAAATGTACATTTATTTTACTCTTGTCTCGTATCGTGGTTTAAAAGTCTCGCCGCTAGCCTAGACACTCTGATATATTATGCAACTTCTTTGTTCAACGTTTGAAATGTTTCTTTTGTTATAATGCATAACGCAATGTCGCAATTGCTAAAACTCTTCTGAACGTTATTCATTATGACCGTATAAAGTCGTTAGTCACGTGATCAATAGAGTTTAAGGATGTCTACTTACGCCTGGCGCTAAAACTCCCCATCGTTGGAGGTACTCCCTACTCAAAAACTGAAAATTCAGGTAGCGAATAAAAGGTTGGTAGAATGTGGGGGCTTATTAGTTTGGTTCGAGCTCGTAGTGAGTGGGGTGTCGATTTGCGCACCTACTGTTATCGTGAAAGTGTTGATCCGTCATGTATTTATTTATTTATTTATTTATTTATTTATTTATTTATTTGGACTGTTTAAGAACGCACAAAACTGTCGTGGATGTGGGAAACGAGTAGATTACGTTACATGCCGACGAACCGTACGCCCGTTGCTTGGAAGTCAGCCGGAGATCGTCAGGGGCTGGAGATAAACGCGATACAGACAGCAGACGCAGAATTCGAAGACCAACTTGCCGTCGCGGTCGAGAATGCTACACATGAAGAGGGGGAAGTTGTTTGATGAAGGTAGTTGAACTGATAAGAAGATATGAAGGTGGTTTTGGAGAATCGATGGAACCGGTTCGAGGGTATCAGTTCCGTATCGAATTAACAGAAAATAAACCGTTGAATGCAAAAATGTATCCAGTGCCACAAGCGTACCGATCTCAAGTCCGAGAACAAGGTCAAGAGATAGAGAAAAAGGAATTATTAAGAAAATGATGACTCCATACGTTATCCCCTTAGTAATCGTTAAAAAGGAAAACGATAAATCCGCATTTGCGTAAATACCCGGAAGTTGAATGCCATTACTGTACCTCGATACGAATCACCACGAGATTAGAAGAGATGATCCGGAAATTGCAGGGCGCTTCTTTATTTACCGAATTATGTGGGCCAAACGAAATTTAAAAATTAATAGAAGTAGAATTCTATAAATAAATACAAGTAGAACAAGTCAACACGTTATTTGACTCAAGTTAAATTATATTTGAATTTTTTTAATATTCCCTATCCATGTTTTAATTAAGTTTTTTTAAAATTGCGAGTAATTCATTGACCTAAAAATTAAATGCCTACTTGAGAATGTATGAACACAAAGCAAGTGAAACATCGCAGTAAACGTTGTAATGACAATCAATGAAAAATAATAGTGACCTATTTGATTGCCTTTAACATATGTAGATGCAACTAAAATGAAATCATATTCAACATACAATCCTCGGTTAATTTTTAATCATATTCAAATATTTATTCTCTCTCCTATTTATCTCCTACCAACTTAGGTGACTCAAGGCACGAATTGTTGTCACTACTTCAGAGCCTCTGACCGGGAGGTCCTACGATTCGAATCCCGACCGTGGCAGGCTTTGAGCATCAATTAGATAGCTAGATCGAATTCAGCCGGTGTGGAGGAGAATTATAGTGGCCGGCTGTTCTGGTCGGTAGCTTTCCGTGCTTTCTCCGATCAACACCAGACAAATGCCAGAGCAGTACCTTAACAAACAGGCCACGAAAAGCCATCTTTCCTTCCCCTTCTGTGTCCCATCGTCACTCCTAATTTACACACACTTAAACTCACATTCTCTACATTACCACACATGTCGAGAGACCAGTCGGGAGTTTACAGCTGGTCCCTGCTGGGGCGGTGCCACGCTGAGGGATACCTTGATGGGGAGAAACCTCATGCCGAGGTCCAGGTTGACGCTGGCTCTTGCCGTCCTTCGGGGGGAAATCAGCGCCTCCTCCCGCGATAAAATATGTTCTACAATTAAGGGACTAATGACAGCAGTGGAGAGGTCCGGAAACTTTATTATTTATTTATTTATTTATTTATTTATTTATTTATTTATTTATTTATTTATTTATTTATTTATTTATTTATTTATTTATTTATTTATTTATTTATTTATTTATTTATTTATTTATTTAATTTATGAATTTATTTATTTATTTATTTATTTTGTTTGTTTGTTTGTTTGTTTGTTTGTTTGTTTATCATGCACGCTTTTGGCGCCGGTTCAGCCCACAGTTGGGCGCTCGCTTCTTCCACCCCCGCCCCGCCCCTCTCCGGGGGCGTCGTCGCGCGCCGGAAGCGCTCCCCGCGGGCAAAAAGCGGGAGGTGGCTGACCGAACGCATGCCACGTCGGGCGAACGACGAGGCAGCGCACACATCAGACGAGCGGTTGAAAATTAATTGCCGTGATTCGAATTGATTACTAATTACTAATTATCATTATACACAGAAATTTACGGAAAACTACGCAGCCTTTGGCCACGTGAGAGGTGTCCATTGTTTCGCTCGATAACCAAGAAAACTGGAAAAATTAAAAAAGAAAACAAAACGACAACAATGAAACTGTTTCGATTTGGACCGAAAACTGAAAATATTGTGTGATACGCAATTTCTCTTCGTACACAATTGAAACGCTTTTTTGTACCGTTTCTTTCCGAATATTAACGATACTTAAATAATTGTATTCGTCTCTTCAAGAACCTTACAATGGTAGTTTTTATTCAGCATTCCAATCGAAAACCAATGTGGAGAAAAAAATCATCACTGTGTTCTTGCAATCGATCATAAGTTAGTCTGAAATTGAGTATATAAATAACGTTTATTTTTTGTCGGATAAATTCACCGCCTCCATATTTCATATTATAGCCATTTCACTCCAATATCACCTACAATTAGTGTTTTCATGTCACCATGTTAGTTTACTATTTACCCGTGATCACCCACTGGCAAGTAGTAAGGACATGCCTTATTCTTTGCGAATAACGCACGTCCTGAAATATAGAGTGCCCGGAGAAGGAACGCACGTACTTTTGACGAACGATGACGATCTTCGTTGGGCAACACTGTTTTAAAGCTAGGTCGATGTTTTAAACCTTAGTAACTTCGAAATCCATTAAACCATTAATAACCATTAAATTTGTGCGCAAAAAAATAATTTGACAGCGGCTGTGTATATTCATTTATAATTAAAATTTAACTGAAGTCAAAGTTATAAAACGCCTATCCACGTGCGAAATACGAGGAAAGGCGAAGGAAATACCAGGACATTAAGATCATCTTGGCCGTGAGATAATCTCCTCGATGAAGCTAGTTCAAACCGGGTACGTTTGTTTCCAACATTTCAGCAGACAGTGGTGCCATCAGTTTTTATTTCATATTTTAACTTTTACAAAATTGTGTTTATGGGAATATTTCATGCACAAATAAAACACTGAAAATGTAAAAAATATCGAGCACAAATCATCAACTTTAAAAAAAACATCAGCTTCAATATATCGCTGTTTTCGTAGAAACATCTATGTTTGGAAAACGTCGGCATCGATGTCGTCGCATGTAACAAGACGATGTTCATCCAACCGCGCGAACCACTTTCCCAAACTGGCATTGCAATTGGATCTTGCGTGATAGAAAGTGTGATAGTAATTGATACGAATGACAACAGCCATCGAGCGAAGTTGCAAGGGGCCTTACAACACCAATTGCTGGCCATGGCGGTCGTATGGGTGTCTGGTATATTTTACTAGTGCCGCAAGGCGGTTACTTTGCTCGCTCGAACGTTTCAGCCTCGATCGCTGAAAGTGCTAACGTCCTGCGCTCTCTCGTCGTTACAGTTTAGAGCAATGACCATGACGGCTTCGTTTCGCCTCTTGGGATAGTCTCTATTGAGTTACAGAACAACGTAAGCAATTATAGGAACCTCTCAGGCTAATATTCCGTGTCGTATAATAACTACATATACTACACTTGAGCGAATAGAGTATTTATGGAATTGTACTTAATTAATAAATGTTACGCAGATTTCTTATCGAAACTTGAATAAGAAGAACGTCACTAATTCTTTACAAATCGATATTGCTCATATTTTCTCAAAATAAGTTGTACCGGTTGTGAAGTTTCCTTCACTTGTTGAAGCAATACAAAATATTCCCGCTATTTCCGGCAATCTAAGGTAGTTTTTATTACCACTTTTTGCGTAATTTGCGTTCATTTTTAAACGTTTCAGCTTCACAGGATCTTTAATTTTGCGTTTTACAAATCGTGATTCAACAAGGGGAGTCACAAAGTGCTGAGCGTATCTCGGTTTTCTGGGCCGAGCTCCTTTCTCTCGTGACACGGAAACGAGCAAAAACCTGTCGTGCTGCGCTGCCATCTAGAGGAGATTATGTTTACTGTTGTCGCGCTGGATAGATTGTTAGTGATTCAAGGCGCGTCAACTACTGAGGTCATTAGTCCCGCAAGTGCAGTACATGTTTTTCATCGGGGGTGACTGTGATCTTCCCCCGCGGAAGGCGAGATCCTGCGCCGACTTACCGTCCACTAGCGGGGTTTTCCCCAACCAGGTATCTCCCATCAGCCCCCGGAATATGTGGTAGTGTAGTGCATGTTAGTGTGTGTGTGTGTGTGTGTGTGTGTGTGTCAGGGGTGAGGATAACACGAGGAAGAGGAAGGAAAGATCGCGCGTGGTTCGTGGCCCGATTTTTACGGTACTGATCCGACATTCGCCTGGTGTTGATCGAAGAAACAACGGAAAACTACCGATCAGAACAGCGGCCGATAGAATTCCCCTCCAGACAGCGACTGAATTCGATCTAGCTGACAAGTCAGTGTCGAAAATCCTGGGACCGTCGGGACTCCAATAAAGAACCTCCCAGTCAGAGGCGCTGCAGAGATGTCGGTGGATGCCCTGAGCCAGGGGGCGGGATTTCGAATCTTTTATTGGGGGGGGGGGAGCAAAGGGTCCTCTCGCACACGATTGTAAAAAATCCCCTGCACCAAATGACAGGTTTCTTCTTTGAAGTTTTGGTGGGAGTGGGGCTAAATGCACTCTATAAGGTGATATAAACATATGAGTAGTTACACTTTAACATAAAAAATAGATTTTTGAAAGGTTCTTTGGCCTCCGTCCCACCACCCACACCCCTCAACGGCTTGAAACGAGGTTTTTAAAAAAATTAATTATTTCTTCAACTTCTCACTACTTTATATGATTGAAAAATTATGAAAAATAAGAAAATAAATAATACTATCAGAAAAACATTTTTACTTTCTCGTATGCGTACGTAATATGCGGAGTAATGTACGTAGTATAGAGAAATTTATGTAATACAACGGAATATCGATTTCGAAATTTCAACGGAAATACACGTTTTGGGGACCCCTGATACCAAACAAGTGTGGTCTTAAATCGTCCATCCGTCCATCTGTCCGCCTCACCATTTGTGAAAATTACTAGCGCCTCAACCATAGTAGGATTTTTTCCTCTATAGGTATTCCTCGGTCTATCTGGCTCGGCTTGAGGCGCTGCGATTTTGAAAAACTTTCTTCAAAATTCGGGGGTACTTTATATTAAGCCCCCCGGACATTTTCTAAATTTTCTCAAAAACGGCTCCAAATGTTTTCTTTAAATTTCTTGTAAAAATTGAGAAAAATACTCTTATAAACCTTTATAAGAGTATTTTTCTCAGTTTTTACAAGAAATTTAAATAGATCGTATTTTCACGGTCTATGAATTTCATTTCAACTCTGAGTTTTCGAAAATTGCAAAAATTTGAAAATTTTCGGCGTCTTCCTACAACTACAAAATTGGAGATACAGATTTTTCCTTTAATTGAAATTTGATGTCCATAATTAATTCTTTCATTAAGGTCATGTACATTTTTGAAAATTTTTGTAGTTTTCTCGCAGTATGGCGTGCAATAATTGCAACTCAAAAAAGTTCATTTTGACGTATTCTTACGTAGTACATATCACGTGAAATCCAAAATTACTACCCAATTATTAAAAAATTACCAAAATTGAATATAGTATTACATATGATCTGGAAAAAACGGCAATTCCAATTAGTTTTCCAGTCTTTTTCAGCACATGAGGAGGTGACTGAAATATAAAAAAAATGATGTTAAAGGATTTCAAGATGTATAGTGCTGTGTCTTATCTTCATAAAATAAGATATTTATACTCACCAGGTCGCGCGAGGAAGCCAAAATGAATGGTGCATAAAATGAATTCACAAGGGATCGCATTCCACGCTGCTATTTCCTGCAGTCAACGTTACTGGCATGAAGCGCTCAGCGCATACATTCCTCCTTAATAATGTCCTCCTCCGACAAGGCAGATCCTAATCTGATCGTAACCATCCAGCAGATATTTCCTGCATAAAATAAAACTTGTATCATGTACATCAATACACAAAGTAAATATTCAATTTAATGTTGTTGCAACAGAAATAAAAAGTCTATATTAAAAATAAAGAAAATAACACTCATTTTCATTATAATATGAAACCGATCTTAACGAAACATCTATCATACAAAAAATATTACATAATATTATTTAGTGTTTGGAATTGCACAGCACGGTCCGTAGCCCGTGGCCCGTTTGTTGGGGTTCTGCTCTGGCATTCGCCTGGTGTTGATCGGAGAAACCACGGAAAACGACCGATCAGAGTATTGGCTGCAAGAATTCTTCTCCAGACAGTGACTGAATTCGAGGTAGCTGAGGAGCTAGTTTCGAAAATCCTGTCACCGTCGGGACTCGAATTTAGGTCCGCTGGGTCAGAGGCACTACAGTAACATCGGTAGATGCACTCAGCCCCCGCTCCTGGTGTCTCATCAGTAGTTTTCCGTGGTTTATCTGATCAACATCACGCGAATGTCTGATCAGTACCCTAACAATAGGGCCGTGGACACAGCGCGATCATTTCTTCCTGTTCCTTCTCCGGACATCACCCCTTACATTTACATTTACACTAACACTTATATGCACACACATTTACACTTACATGTGCTAGACTGTTACACATGTAGGAAGACCTGTCGGGGGCTAGAGCGTGGGCAGCTGTTGAAAGATACATGGTTGTGAAAACCGAGCTAACCGACGTAGGTCGGAGCCGGATCTCGCGATAAAAATGCTCAACACTTTCGGTAATGAATGACTTCAGCAGTTGTTCCGCTTGGAAATATGAATTAATCAATTACTAAGTTTATAATGTTAAATGTATATTAACAACATCTAAATGGATGAGGTTTAAAGGGTATACTTCATTCGTTCCAAAATGATTGTATTAATGACAAAACCTATTAACATGTCTCACAATTCTGCTATTCTTGGCACGACATCTCCCATACAAAATTTCCAGACATGAAAAATAAAATCCAGTGCTTCGAAAACATAAGTAACTGTGTACTTGGCGTTTTAAGATCTGATCAATCCGACGTCTGCTTGCCAACGGTTTTCATTTATTATCCTTGCCTGGAAGAAAGGGATACATATGGCGAACATGGCGTATTTCATTCGCTGTACCTAGCGTTCTCCGCCAATCCGAGCTTTCTTTTCATCGCACAGCTGCGACCATTCGAATTAGGAAACTACAGCCTCACTTTGGATCCGAACGAGTACCGAACCTGGGAACTTACCGCGAAAAAATAGCAAGCAAGCTGTCCATGAGCAAGCAGAGATGCCATTTTTAACATCTTTGCGGAACAATTTATATACCACTTCCTTAAAAAGCTGATTTTTCTGAAGAGATTTTATTTGAAAAAAAAAAACCTTATCTTGAATTTTGTAATTTTTGAATGTTAAAATATTCCAATTTTCGAAAAGTTAACCAGAAACGAGACTAGTACCAATTTTTACTTTCTTGTATACATACATATATACGGAGTCATATACGGAGTCATATACGGAGTCATATACGTATATACGTAGTATAGAGAAAGTTAATCTGTTCTAAAAAACATCAGTCTACCATTTTAATTTCTCAAAGCATAAAATACCTGCAAAGAAGATCTAACAGTTTAATAATTCACTTCACATCAACAGAAATGTAATTCAAAAATCACTGGGTTGGCTTCCATTTCAGTTGTCGCGCATCGTCATTCTTGGCCGGAGTGGTAACCCTAGAGACAGCCCCGGTTCCAGAGAAGGCAGCTTGCTAGAAGGCGCTGGCAGAAGGCGGAAGGATGTTCCACTGCGGTCTAGTTCTGGGCCACGTGATGGGAGCGTTCTATCTGAACTATCTGAGTGCAGGTACACACGTCTTATTATTTCATCTCTTCGCTCACAACAGCACAAACGGTTTATCTACTTCCAATTATTAATTCTAAAATGCATTGGCTCATTGTAAAATTACTTATCTATTGCTACTGGCGAAGGAACTGACAAATTATTTTTAGTGTTATTAAGAGAGCTTAATCAATTTTTAAATATTACACACACACACACACACACACACACCGGGTGATCAGTATAAAACGCAACCCTGCTGTTCAAGGCACGGAGAGACAAGTGATAGTTTTGCAATTCGGCATCTGGGACAGCTCTATCGACTTCATTTCAGCGACACTCCATTCACCTCCGCCCCCTTCGTTTCACTCATCCCCTTTCTGTGATGTGGTCATACCTGCTCGAAACAAAACAGGCCGCGTCTTTATTCACACCTTCCTTCTTTCACAGTTAACTTACGATGCGCCTCACCGTAGAGCAACGTAGTTTTGTGGTGGAGGAGTATTTCCGAACGCAATCTTTCAAAGAGGGCCGAGCAGCTTTCAGAGAAAAATTTTCAATTGAGTCTATTCCGAACAAGAGTAGTATATTTCGGCAAGTGAAGTGCTATTGTGAGACAGGAGGTCTGATTGATCGGAAACGCGGTCGCTGAATTACAGTGCTCACGCAGCGTAAACCAAAGGAAGTTCGGGATGTGCTTTCAGTTTCCCCGAAAACATCATTAAAGAAAATTCAGAAGCAATGTAATCTTTTATATGGAAGTGCGCACTGTGCCACTTCAAAATTGAAAATGTGTGCGTTGTCAGGAGCTTATGATTCCTCATCGGGCTGCTCGTATGAGTTATTGTAATTTGGCTACGTCGATCCTTTCGCGAAGTGTGTTATTAATTATAACTCTAATAATAATAATAATAATAATAATAATAATAATAATAATAATAATTTGATCTGCGGATCTGGAATTAATACTTTTTTATGCATATTTAAAACAGCAAGTATAAAACATCTGTGCATTTCTGGAGCACATTTGTTGTCATAAAAACACACTGCTCACGCAGAGAAAACATGAGAAAAATCGGGATATTCTTTCAATTTCCCCGAGAAAATGATTAAAGAAGCCCCGGCAGCAATGTAATCTCTCGTAGGGAAGTGCCCACAGTGCCACAAAGGTTGAAAATATGTGTATTCAATCAGCGGGCTTCTCAAGAGCTTAAAGTTCCCGATCGGCCTGCTCTAACGATTTACTGTAATCGGCTACGGCGAATTGATAGCGAAGGTCTTGATGCACTTGATAAAATGCTTTTTAGTGACATACGTATCAGCATAAATTGAGAAATTGATTTTTATTGTATTTTATTAGTTAATAATTTTAAAGTATCCTTATTCAATAATAATAATAATAATAATAATAATAATAATAATAATAATAACAAACATTTTTTCTGCGAATCGGAATTTATAATTTATTAATATTTATTTAAAACAGAAAAATCTTCCTCTTTTTCTGCACTTCATGGACTAATCTTAAGACTGTTCCGTCTTCACAATTTTTCCTTCCATCGTTTTGCGGGTCTGCTCACGTCTCTTCTTCCATACGGTTGGTAAATAATGATAATTTAGGTAGTCCTTTACCTATGTTCACACCAGTTTTTTCGGTATTTTGTTATTTTGCTTCCAATTTCTTCGGCAAGTAGTTTTTCCCTAATCCTCTCGTTACGAATATGATCTTCTTTCGTGCAGCCTAGCGTTCTCAGAAACTTTATTTCAGTGGCGTGTATTTTACTTAGGGTTATTTTTGTTAGTACCCAACTCACGCTGCCGTACGGAAGAATTCGAAAAGCCATAGTCCAATCAAAATTTATTCTTGTATCTGGCTTTATCTTATGTTTTAATGTATTATGTATATTACCACAAATTCTTTGGAAACTTGCCAGTTGAATGTTCATGTCTTTACTGATATCTTGATGAACTTGACAACCTAAATACCTGAAACTGGAAACATGCTCCAAATATATTTTATCCAAAATTATTTTGAATCGTATTAGATGTTTTCCCCAAAATGCCTTCACTTTTGTTCTTCCTTCGAAATTTCAACATCGTATTTTTAACATAAACATGATTTAAGTGGTTAAATGCATACTGTAAATCATTAAATGATTTAAGATTTAAATGCATACTGTTAATCATCTTCTGTTTCCTGGAATATTAACGCGTTGTCTGCCGAGAGTAAAAAGTATAAAAACATTTCTTCTGAAATCTTAATATCTTTAGTGATGTGTTTATATAATAAATATATATACCCACACATGTGTTTCTTGCTATTTGCAGATGACGACGACGACGGCGACGACGCTGACTGGGAGGATATGGAGGAGGAGTAAGACTTGTTGACGACGACGACGACGACAGCGACAACGACGACGACCACGACAACGACAACGACGACAAAAATGACAAATGTGTAGACGCTTCCGACGAGAACTACGTTGATGAGGACAACAGGATATTTGTCACATGAAGCAGGGGGGGGGGTGAAAACGACAGTATTGTCGTCCGATGAGGGGCTGATATAGACGGTATAAGCATCGTCAAATGGGGGGTTGATGAAGACTACTGAAGAGTCGTCCAATGAGGGGTTGATGAGGACAACAGGATATTTGTCCCATGAAGCAGGGGGGGTGAAAACGACAGTATTGTCGTCCGATGAGGGGCTGATATAGACGGTATAAGCATCGTCAAATGGTTGGTTGATGAAGACTACTGAAGAGTCGTCCAATGAGGGGTTGATGAGGACAACAGGATATTTGTCCCATGAAGCAGGGGGGTGAAAACGACAGTATTGTCGTCCGATGAGGGGCTGATATAGACGGTATAAGCATCGTCAAATGGTTGGTTGATGAAGACTACTGAAGAGTCGTCCAATGAGGGGTTGATGAGGACAACAGGATATTTGTCCCATGAAGCAGGGGGGGTGAAAACGACAGTAT
Source organism: Teleogryllus occipitalis (assembly GCA_011170035.1). Taxonomy (NCBI): domain Eukaryota; kingdom Metazoa; phylum Arthropoda; class Insecta; order Orthoptera; family Gryllidae; genus Teleogryllus; species Teleogryllus occipitalis. Next base: position 19,830 of record BLKR01008083.1, read on the forward strand.
TGTCATCCGATGAGGGGCTGATATAGACGGTATAAGCATCGTCAAATGGTTGGTTGATGAAGACTACTGCAGAGTCGTCCAATGAGGGGTTGATGAGGACAACAGGATATTTGTCCCATGAAGCAGGGGGGGGTGAAAACGACAGTATTGTCGTCCGATGAGGGGCTGATATAGACGGTATAAGCATCGTCAAATGGTTGGTTGATGAAGACTACTGAAGAGTCGTCCAATGAGGGGTTGATGAGGACAACAGGATATTTGTCCCATGAAGCAGAAGGGGTGAAAACGAAAGTATTGTCGTCCGATGAGGGGCTGATATAGACGGTATAAGCATCGTCAAATGGTTGGTTAATGAAGACTACTGAAGAAACGTCCAATGAGGGGTTGATGAGGACAACAAGATATTTGTCCCATGAAGCAGGGGGGGTGAAAACGACAGTATTGTCCTCCGATGAGGGGCTGATATAGACGGTATAAGCATCGTCAAATGGTTGGTTGATGAAGACTACTGAAGAGTCGTCCAATGAGGGGTTGATGAGGACAACAGGATATTTGTCCCATGAAGCAGGGGGGGTGAAAACGACAGTATTGTCATCCGATGAGGGGCTGATATAGACGGTATAAGCATCGTCAAATGGGGGGTTGATGAAGACTACTGAAGAGTCGTCGAAGGAGGGGTTGATGAGGACAACAGGATATATGTCCCATGAAGCCGGGGGTGTGTGAAAACGACAGTATTGTCGTCCGATGAGGGGCTGATATAGACGGTATAAGCATCGTCAAATGGTGGGTTGATGAAGACTACTGAAGAGTCGTCCAATGAGGGGTTGATGAGGACAACAGGATATTTGTCCCATGAAGCAGGGGGGGTGAAAACGACAGTATTGTCGTCCGATGAGGGGCTGATATAGACGGTATCGTCAAATGGGGGGTAGATGAAGACTACTTCAGAGTCGTCCAATGAGGTGTTGATGAGGACAACAGGATATTTGTCCCATCAAGCAAGGGGGGTAAAAACGACAGTATTGTCGTCCGATGAGGGGCTGATATAGACGGTATAAGCATCGTCAAATGGGGGGTTGATGAAGACTACTGAAGAGTCGTCCAATGAGGGGTTGATGAGGACAACAGGATTTGTCCCATGAAGCAGGGGGGTGAAAACGACAGTATTGTCGTCCGATGAGGGGCTGATATAGACGGTATAAGCATCGTCAAATGGGGGGTTGATGAAGACTACTGAAGAGTCGTCTAATGAGGGGTTGATGAGGACAACAGGATATTTGTCCCATGAAGAGGGGGGGTGAAAACGACAGTATTGTCGTCCGATGAGGGGCTGATATAGACAGTATAAGCATCGTCAAATGGTTGGTTGATGAAGACTACTGAAGAGTCGTCCAATGAGGGGTTGATGAGGACAACAGGATATTTGTCCCATGAAGCAGGGGGGGTGAAAACGACAGTATTGTCGTCCGATGAGGGGCTGTTATAGACGGTATAAGCATCGTCAAATGGGGGGTTGATGAAGACTACTGAAGAGTCGTCCAATGAGGGGTTGATGAGGACAACAGGATATTTGTCCCATGAAGCAGGGGGGGTGAAAACGACAGTATTGTCGTCCGATGAGGAGCTGATAAGACGGTATAAGCATCGTCAAATGGGGGGGTTGATAAAGACTACTGAAGAGTCGTCCAATGAGGGGTTGATGAGGACAACAGGATATTTGTCCCATGAAGCAGGGGGGGGTGAAAACGACAGTATTGTCGTCCGATGAGGAGCTGATATAGACGGTATAAGCATCGTCAAATGGTTGGTTGATGAAGACTACTGAAGAGTCGTCCAATGAGGGGTTGATGAGGACAACAGGATATTTGTCCCATGAAGCAGGGGGGGTGAAAACGACAGTATTGTCGTCCGATGAGGGGCTGATATAGACGGATCGTCAAATGGGGGTTGATGAAGACTACTGAAGAGTTGTCCAATGAGGGATTGATGAGGACAAGAGAAGATTTGTCCCATGAAGGGGGGGATGAAAACGGCAGTAGTGTCCCCCGATGAGGGGCTGATGAAGACGGCAGAATCATCGTCCAATGGGGGGTTGATGAAGACTACTGAAGAGTCGTCCAATGAGGGGTTGATGAGGACAACAGATAATTTTCCCATGAAGGGGGAATTAAAACGGCAGTAGTGTCCTCCGATGTGGGGCTGATGAAGACGGCAGAATCATCGTGAAATGGCAAGTTGATGAAGACTACTGAAGAGTCGTCCAATGAGGGGTTGATGAGGACAACAGAAAGCTATTCCCATGAAGGGGGGGATGAAAACGGCAGTAGTGTCCTCCGATGAGGGGCTGATGAAGACGGCAGAATCATCGTCAAATGGCGGGTTGAAGAAAAAGACAGTAGCGTCCCAATGGAGGTTGATATAGACGGGAGAGGTATCGTCCAATGAGGGAGTGATGACGACTGAGTCACCGTCCAATGAGGGGGTGAAGTTGACATCATGGGAGGTGTTGAATGAGATGTTGAATGACTGAAGAAACCAAGGTTGCTAACATGTTATGGATAGAATAATGTTTTTCTACTCACAAGATGTCAATCAATTTTTTATAAAGGCCATACTGAAAGAAAACATATTACTTTTTGAATTGGAATTTATATTCAACAATTTCATGTTGATCAGTTTCCAAATGTTTTAAAATCGATTATTCAGAAAAAATTGTAAATAGTTTTATGTAACCATACAAACAAATTGACCGTTTTAAAATAATAAATCAATTTATATAAATGATGCTACATCAGCACATACTTTATAGATTTGTATTTTATTTTACAATTTTCGAAAATTCAGAGAGTTCATAAAAAAATATTGAATCAGTGCCATTTTTAATTGTTTTTGCTCTTTTTTTAGGAAAAAAGGAGATGGCACAGACCCAATTTTCACTGTTCCCTCTGACTTTTCGATTGATTGAGTATTTCGTGTTTCGAGACCCGTCAATTCCGTTAGTGAAATGCAGGGTTTCTTCACGGGAGGCAGCGGCGATCTTCCTGCCAGGATGGAGAGATCCGCCGCCGACCTACTCCTTGGTTTGCGTGGTTTTCCCTTTCAGGAATCTCCCACCCGCGAGGCATCCAGCCAGGTCAAAGTCTTTGTAATAGACGTAATATAGAGAAAGTTATGTTATGCTGCGCGAAAAAACAACGGAGTTTCAGCGGAAAAAATCATTAAGAGGGAAACATCCTCTAACACGTGGTGTAGCCAGATTATCTTTTTTATGGGTCCTTGATGCCAAAACCATTGGGAAGCAAAACGTCCGCCCGTCTGTCTGTCTGACTAGCCTTCCGTCTGTGAACACTACTAGCCCCTAAACCACAAGTACGATCTTTTCCAAGTTTAATAAACCCATGTCGATCTGGCAGTAGATGTAGATATGTGATTTTGCAAAACCTTTTTAAGATTTCGGGGTACTTTACATGCAGTCACCAAGACATTTTCAATTTTTTCTCAAAAGCGTCTCTAAATTATTTCCTTAAATTTCTTGTAAGAATTTAGGAAAATACATCTATAAAAGTGGCATAGGCTTGATTTTCAAGGTTAGCACGTAATTTTCCAAAATTGCAAATGTTTGAATTCTTTTCGGTGTCTTCCTACAACTACGAAATTCAAGAGATTTTTTTGAAAAGAAATTTGTTGTGCATAAATAGTTCTTTCAATAACTTCATGTTGTTTGGGAAATTTTAGTAGTTTTCGTGCAATAGTGCGTGCAATATTTGCAATTTTAAAACATTACAAATACAAGATTTTCTCAAAACAGCTCCAAATTATTTCTTTAGAGACAAACAAACCCTATACCATGACATAAACGCCATATTGCTATATTGTTTTGTTTTCAAAAATAAAATTTGAGTTGTCTCTCACGTCGGTAAAATTTACATTAAACTCGATTTTTTATATTATTATATTTCTGAGCTCATCTGCTTTAAATATTGTCAAATAAAGTTTCTCGAAAACTCAACCGTTTTCTGTTAAAATGAGCTTAGATTCCTATTTTCAGGAACGCTCAAACGCCATTTTTTTCAAAATGCCTCTAAAATCTCATTTTTTCCAACGCATAGAGCTAATTTCACTGTAAAATATAACTTTAAGTTCATTTTGGTGTATTCTTTTGTTTCTACAAAAATTACAAAAATGTAATTTTTTTAATACATCTCACGCCATTAATATGGAAATTTCCATCAATATGTACGCAATTTTTCATTTGTGAGTAAAAGAGCTTCAAATGACTTCAAATGAAAACTCAATAGATTCCTGCGAAAGAGATCTTAAATTTCGCTTCTACAGTAATGCTTAATCCCCATTTTCTTAGAAACGACTACGAATTTTTGAATGAAAACGTCTATTTAGAACGAGATTTTACACTTCTTCAATATTCCGGAAGTAATGATTCTGTTGCAGTACTTTGAAAGCATTGTTTTCGACAATGTTAATAGGTATTTGTTTGCAATTTTCGAAAATTCAGATCGTTCGCCCAAAATTGAACGTACGCCACCTTTAAACATCTTGTGCTTCGAGGAATAGATTTACAGAAAATTGGAGCTCTTTTTGAGAAAATTATGTAAATATGATGGGGTTTGGTGTAAAGTACCTTCAAAATTAAAAGATTTGTTTCAAATTCGAAGATTCGTAATATTAGCCAGATCGTTCAAGGAATATCCATTTTGGTGAAAATCGTGTTTACTTTAGGCTCTAGAATTACTCACACGAAGACGGATTCACAGAGAGGTTTTTTGGAAAATCACTTTTTCGGGTTCAAAAAACAAGCGTTTTGACAGCCTTGTGTGTAGAAAATAAAAGAACAATACCAACAATCCACTTTTTTCGAACTAGCTACTTACAAAACGTGTTTTCTGTGAAAATTTTGACACTTCCTCCTACAGCATTACGTAACTCTCTTTACACGTGGAGGTAAAAATATTCCAGCGTTACTGGGATTTGAACTCGGAACCCTGTAGTCTATAGGTCTGGCTCGACCGCACTGTGCTATCACAGATATTTCTCAACACGCTGTCCAAGCACACTTATTACGAAAAGAATAGTTACGTGATATTCATTGCACTTAGATTTTTTATTAGAGAAATGTTCTACATGTGTCAAAGATATCAAATTTACAAAAAGAATGCACCCGACTAAAACCCACGCAACTACATAGCTCATTTTACTAAGAAATATTTTCAACCAGAAGCCGTGGTCTTTAGAACACTCTGTGGACGTCGTTCCCGGTCTTATCTTTCGGCGACTATGGCCAAGGTTGAATTACGTCACAGATGAAAGTTGCGATAACGCTAGAGCTCTACACAGGCGCGCAAGCAGACGTTCTGAAGCCAGAATCGCAATAGGGGCATATTTATACGTGATTCTTAAAGACATTAACACACTAAAATAAGTAGTGGCGCCTCAAAACACATGCTGTGATATTTATAATGGATACGAATGATTATAACTATACAATTAACCGCAAAATTGTTTCTACCCGCAAAAATTATTCGCCGTGGATGAGATTCGATCTTACGTGTCTAAGCTTCTCCAACAGTGCGCTTACCTGCTATACCGCAGAAACTCTTATAACTTTTCTCTCTCACAAAGATGATTTTAAACTGGGCGTAATGCACCTTGAAAAATATTTTTTTATAATCAATTTCTTTCCTATTTGATAAATATATCGACTTGCAAATTGTAGGACTTAAAAGAGAATATAAAAACCAAATAAATGTTATGCTCATACTCGCCGTAAAAATACGAATTTAGCATAATGAAATTGGCCACAGAATTTGTTTACAAGTAAGTGCATTTTAAGCGTATGTGGCAGGCAAAAGCGCGGCATTGGAGAACTGTTTTTCAGTATGCCCATCCCACGCTATTCTGCTAGCGCGAATGAATGAAGCGCAAACAAATGGGGTCTACTAAGATGTTAATTTCTTATAAACAATTACATATATCTCGAGAACGAGATATAATAGCACCGAACGGATTCCGGAACTTTGCATCACATTTAAACGTCATTCAGATTCGACAATAAAAAAATTTGCAACAATTGCAAATTTATAAACAATTTCCAAATTTTGCAAATCTAAAGGGGGGGAGTCTCCCGATGTCCCAGAACCAAAACCGCGAATTAACAATTTTGCAACAATTTATAATTTTATAAACAAATTCGAAATATGCGTTAGAACGGCCGGGAAGGCTCCGCAAATTGTGCCTGAAATGAATATCTCAAAATAGCAGTTTGTCAGGACTTACAAATCGATTACTAAAAGTTAGAATAATTGTTGCTAAAATGATAAATATTTACTGGTCTATAGACAATCATTCTGGACGGAAAACCCCGCTTAGAAATATTTTTT
>BLKR01008084.1:0-26172 GCA_011170035.1 Teleogryllus occipitalis
TTTGTTTCTTTTTTGCAGGTTCACATAGTCCGTATTGAATATTGCATAGCAATTACGAATAATACGTGAAAATATATATGCTGTTGAGGCAACACTTGTTTTGAACATAAAACACTTTCTAAATAGTATGTATAGTAAGATAAACTTTATTTAGGTGAGTAAACTTAGATCATTCACTTTGATTCTCTAAATTAAAACTTGACGTAACTGAGAACAGTGTCGTCATAAGAGTTATTATGATACATATATCCTTTATTTTTAAAATCTTAGGCTCCGAAACGCGCCTCGAATTAATTATTAATATAATAGCAATAGCTATTTATATATAATATAATTTCATAATTATTTCCAAAGAACCGGAACGCCGTTCCGTCGCGTACCAACAGAAATCAAGCCTTTTATATACAGGATATTCGGGGAAGAATTGTCGAATCTTCGAAAAATAGCTGTTAAGACAAATTTAAGCTTATTTTGTCTAATAAACTACACGGATATTCCAAATGGCAAAGCCGCAATAAACATTCAAAAGTTGGTTCGGATATATGTTTTCTAGGCAACTATTTGCGTTGTAGAAGCATATAAACACTTCATTAATATCTAAATTGTTTATGATTAACAAAATAAATGAATACATTTGATCAGAAGAAAAATTAACCCAGAAATAAAAAAGCACCCAATTTTCACAGTTCAACTGCTTTTTTATTTCTCGGTTAATTTTTTTCTGAACTTATATATTAATTTATATTGTTAATAATAAACATGTTACATGTTTCTGGTCTGTTTACATGATTCTAGAATGCAAAGTTTTGCGTAGGAATCATATTTTCAAACCAACATTTGCGTGTTTATTGCAGCTCAGCCATTCTAAATATTTATGTTGTTTATTAGACAAAGTATGATTAAAATTGTTTAAACAGCTTTTTTCAAACTCTAGATGTTTCCTTCCCCGATACTCTGTATATCCATGCTTCTCTAAAACCAAAAACAATAATTTGCGTACTGCAAACTAATTAATTAAACCCATGGCAGTAGAACTGTTAACATAAGTACTGTCACACATCTTTCGGAGGATAAGGAGTAAAATTTAAAGAAAAATTATAGTTCACATGAATTTTGACAAATTGCGTCTTACTTTCTATGATATTCAAATGGTAACATTATGTTACAATATTCAATTGGTTAACAATTTCGGCTAAAGAGTCTTGTTTGATAATTCTCCAATTTCGTATTGTAATAAGATATCTTATGATACTCATGTTGTAAATAACTATTTGACAACTATTATGTTTAGTGTATGTGTCTAGCAGGTTTTGTATTATTCTGAGAAACTGGATCATACGAATCACGTTTACTACGTTATTCACACAGGAGCACATGAATCTCAAAAAGTATTTAATAATATAATCCTTGCTGATGAATCAACGTTTTATTGATGATTTTAATTTTGAAAATTTTCATTAGTTTGGATGTTTAAATATAGGTATCACATGTAATTACATGTCTGTTAAACACGATAACATTATATGAAGCAAGAAACATTGTTTTTCATTTGATCATTCAACTTCATTACTTTAATTTTCTCTGCTTATCAGTATTTTAATCTCAGATCTTCGATGAAGACATGAATCAAATAACATCGTAGATATTTGAGTTTTTTAAAAATAATAACGTGAATAAATGCTTATATTTATTGAATTGGTTTTATAATAACCTGTAAAAACATGGGTTTTCTGTTGGTTTTGGGGATGTTGAAATCATTCAAATAGTAAAGGCAATGTTAAGCTGGTGACGTTTAACATTGTTTATTTGATATTTTTCTTAGGGATAGTTTATAATGGTTAAACGTTTTCAAAGAGTGCAAATTAGATACCTCGAATATCCCGTTGCCGTTTAATAAACGTCTACGTTCTCCCTGTACAGACGGTCGTGCAAAATTCAAGGTTTTGATAGATTCGTAGAATGGCGGCCAACAAACCACCTTCGAACGCTGACGATACTGAAATGTAGTCTGTGTTGGGAAGGTCATATCACTTGACCACCAAGTTCGTTCTATGTATTTTCACTGGGAAATGCTAGAGCATTGATATTTACTAAACTGTAAACAAAAGCTAAATCTCCTTGAATTGTTATAACATCTGTTTTTCTTTCTTTTAGTAATATCAACTCGTTTTACCAAATACGTGAGTTTGTTATATTTTCACACGCTACAATAATTTAATTTTACAAGTATTTATTTTCAAGCATTTAGGAATTCATGAAATTTCATTTAAACGTTCGCCAATCTAAAAACATTTTAAATGTATATTAAATATATTAATGTTGTTTAAAAATATGTATTAACAATGCGTAAATTTAGCACATAAAGCTCTGATTTGAATATGATACAATGAAATCATCAAATTAACAGTTTTAGAAAGGAATGATAAATTGAATTGAAAATATTAACTTAAAGTTTATATACGTTTATTTAGAAATTTCTATACTTGTGTAAATATTGTGATGTGTGATTCTACTCATGTGATGTTTCAAAACACAAAATTGAATATTTCTGTATTTGAAAACCTTAACACTACATTCATCCAATCCAGTGCAGTTTATAGCAAACAGCTAAGCAATATGTTTCCCTATTTTTTAATGGTAATGGTTGAACAAGAGGAACAAATAGTTTCTGACTCTCGGTGTTAACAGGGGACTTAAAAAAATTAATAATACAGTTATTCGGTTGCTCAACATCCCTTTGACAGAAAAACAGAAACAATTGTTTGGGCGTAATGCACCTTGAAAATTTTTTTTTCTAATCAATTTTTTTTATATTTGATAAATATATCGACTTGCAAATTGTAGGACTTAAAAGAGAATATAAAAACCAAATAAAAGTTATGCTCATACTCACCGTAAAAATACAAATTTAGCATAATTAAATTGGCCACAGAATTTGTTTACAAGCAAGTGAATTTTAAGCGTATTAGGTATGCAAAAGCGCGGCATTGGAGAACTGTTTTTTCAGTATGCCCATCCCACGCTATTCTGCTAGCGCGAATGAATTAAGCGCAAACAAATGGGGTCTACTAAGATGTTAATTTCTTATAAACAATTACATATATCTCGAGAACGAGATATAATGGCACCGAACGGATTCCGGAATTTTGCATCACATTTAAACGCCATTCAGATTAGACAATAAAAAAATTTGCAACAATTGAAAATTTATAAACAATTTCCAAATTTTGCAAATATAAAGTGGGGAGAGTCTCCCGATGTCCCAGAACCAAAAACAGCGAATTAACAATTTTGCAACAATTTATAATTTTATAAACAAATTCGAAATATGCGTTAGAACGGCCGGGAAGGCTCCGCAAATTGTGCCAGAAATGAATATCTCAAAATAGAAGTTTGTCAGAAGTTACAAATCGATTACTAAAAGTTAGCATAATTGTTGCTAAAATGATAAATATTTACTGGTCTATAGAAAATCATTCTGGACGGAAAATCCCGCTTAGAAATATTTTCTTCGTCGTGGCGTACGCGCAGGCAAACTATCTCCTTCGGCAGGGAAATATGACGATATTTCCGTCTCGTACGTAAACGAACTAGCCCCCTCCCCCTGAGACGGTGTTCTTTCTGCCCCTTGGGATGTTGCACCAATCACAGACAACTGTGGTTCTACCTGCTAGCGATTGGTCAACGCGTCCCTCCCCCTGCCCTCCCCCAGGCCGAGGGCTGTCCAAGTTTGTCGGCGCGGTGTGGAAGATAGAATTTTGAACGACATTTTCTCTGAGGGAGAGGTACATATGTGTACTAACAGCCCTTATCTATGGTTATTCAATTTTTGCATCTATGTTGAGATGCACTTTTTGATGACAGAAATATAGCATGTATTACGTAACACAAAGAATCAAAATATAAATTAATTAAAAATTACAAGTTCTTTAAAGGTTAGGTTAATGCACGTCCCTACGTCGTAGAGTCGAAGGCCCAAAATACAATTTATATATCGATAGTCGCAAGTTCATAATCACGTTCTGTCTGACCAAAAGACTGTCATTTCGCAACTCTTTATTAAATTTCATTGTTATTGACTAATTATTCAAAAAATTTTCATGGCGCAAATACGAATCATTCTCTCAATCAAAGCTAGGTTCAATAGAACGAAGCTAGATTCAATAGAAACCTCAATCGAACATCCTGAAGAATGACCAAGTACCTATGTCAAAATATATAATAATATCGGGCTGAATCTCGGCTTGTAAAATCCGGATTATAAACTCGAATTAGAAAGTATTCGTTAACATTAACACCACAGATGATGTATTTTTACAGGCCTGATTTGATGTTGTGCAACAACCAAGATTCTTCATTTTCTGTGGAAGCAGTAAAGTAGTTTCTGTTCTTTTGCAACGTACTTAAATATTTTTTTCAGTTTTTTGTATGCTAATGAATCTGCAAATATTTTTGACGCCTTACCTGATGTTCCATTCTAGTGTAGTTAGGTGCCTACTATTCTCGTCAAATTTGAACATTGTTGTTATTTTACACAAGAAACATGGTACCAGCTAGTTTCACGCTTCAGGAAACAGCTGGTGCAGAAATGTTTTGCGAATATAAACCGCCGAAAACACCACTATTCAACGTTCTGGTCACACTTCAATGCGCATGATGAAAGAAGGCTTCTGAAGATGAAGGGCCTGCTTCGCTGCCTCATACTTTTGAGGACGCTCGTGTTTCTGGAGACGCGAGGAAACAAAAGAGACCTCAGGAAGGAGCTTTGGCCTAGATTTGAGGGAAGCCTCTGGCAAATGGGGAGGTCCGTGGCTCGTTTGTGTTTCGTTATTCTCATAGTTTTCACCGCCTGCTCTTTACCAAAGAATTTCGAGCTTCCCGGGATTTAATTAAATTTAATATTAAAGCTGTTTACGGGGCGCGTTTCAGTAATATATAGCTGGAGACGCAGTTGGGTGTAGAATGAGTTTGCCACGTCCGTCAGCTCGGAAATTGTCGATACTGAATTTCAAATTGCCTTCCGTAATACGCCATATAAGAGATCGTCGCTAATCATTTTGTTGTGCACGTTAAGAACCTGTCATTGTATACTCTGTGAGTTTTATTTGCCGATTTCAACGCCGCTGTGTAAAATAGTCAAATTATATAAATGCTAGCGAATACTCGATTAAGATGCGAAGCAAACTGTCCGAAAATTATAATAAGTTAACTTTTCATGAAGTTATTTTCATGCTGCTCGAGAGAGTTAGTGAAGTGGAATGTTGTTCTCTGTTCAAATTGTGTTATGAAAATTTTAAATGTAATATGCTGTGGAAACATTACAGGAAGTGTAGCGTTATCGAAAATTTAGATAAGCGCGGAAAAGTAAATGAAGGGTTTCTTACAAAAACCAAACAATCGAAAATTCCATATTTTGAGATATTTTACCAAGTTATTCCCTACCACTGGTGCTCTTTGTTAGGACATTTCCTTTCAGGACGTGTCAAAAACTTTGGAAGAAATAAGGCGGGGAAAAATCACAAATTCATAACTAAAACGTCTACACGATGACGTTTTTGGCCCCTTTGATTCTTCTTAAAACCCTTCAAATATGTTTCGTCATGGATTCTTCGGGACACATGTGCATTAGAATGTCGTAAATGGCATATGAATGATCATTGTTTCTCCGAAACCGAACCTACCAAGATTTGCCTCTCGTAATACTACAAACAAATCCACATTTGCTTGAATGCATTGTGATTGTAAATGTGTTGTATTAAATGAGGTGTTTTCGTGAGCTTTCTAATTCAGGAGTCTAAAAAATATTTTTTTGGAAAGCTGAGAAACTTTCAGATAAAGATCTGAAATTTTGGAGTTACATTTTTCTATAGAATGTTAGTATATTTTCGTAAAACATCAGTTATCATATATGCATTAATTGTTATTAATAACAGTATTTAAATAGGTTTTCGTGAAAAAAGTTTAAAGACAGCCCCGTTGGAATGCAAATTTCCTTTTATACATTAAGCATTTTAATTTTTTGCGTCATGATCCAACCTTCTGTTCCCACAAAATTCTACATTGAAGTATTAAAATAAATAATAAAAGTTCTTCGTCCTTGTAAATTAATAAATTTTGATATTAACTCAGTAAAACTAGTCCAAACCCCGATCTCTGGAGATCCAGGTAGTCACGCGCCAGTATAACGAGGCAAAGGCTGCTCTCGAAACCCAGAGAGAGGTGGCCACGCAACCCGGCGGCATCGCCCTCGCGGGAGCGCCGTCGTCGCCCGGCGCTCACCACGCCCCCTCCCCGCCCCCGCCCACGCCCCCAGCGGGGCCTCGAGGGCAGCGGGGCAGCGCCCTCGGCCCCGGCGGGCGCCTCCGCCCTCGATTCAGGGCAGCGCACGGGCCGCCCGGCGCCCGCCGCCGGCCCCGCCCCCGCCCCGCGGCCATCGATCCGCTCGCGTGCCCGGTTCGGATCTCGGGAGGTGCGCTGGCTCCCCTTTGCCCCCACACCCGTCCAAAAGTCTGCCTGCCTGCCCGGCCACTCAAATTGCCACCCACCGGGCCAGACGGTGAGCCAGCTACACAACATGCCAGCCTACCTGCCAATCCATTTGCCAGCCCAACGGCCGACCCATCCGCCAACCCATCCGCCGACCCATCCGCCAACCCATCCGCCAACCCATCCGCCAACCCCTCCGCCAACCCATCCGCCAACCCATCCGCCAACCCATCCGCCAACCCATCCGCCAACCCCTCCGCCAACCCATCCGCCGACCCATCCGCCAACCCATCCGCCGACCCATCCGCCAACCCGTACCTCAAAATTCTCGCTGGCCTGCTTGGTAATCCGCTCCCTGAACCGCTGACCAAACAATTCAACTCACATGGCATTCATCAAATCACCTGCCAACTCACCAGCCTGTCAACTCCCGAACCTCCCTCATTCAATCCACCCTTCTGCCCCCCGCTCAATCAACCGCACACCGAACCACTCAAGCAACAGTCCAGTTGCCCATCTTTAGACACCAACCTCTACCCAGCCATTCTCCTCCTACTCGTTCATTCGCCCCACCACAGCGGTCACCCATCCAACAGAATCGTCCCACATAATTCATCCACCCATTCCACTCACTTATCCAGTCATCCACCCACACATTTACCCACCCACCTACCGTCCTGCGCATTGGTTCCCGCTCACGAGACGTGCAGCCTGTGCGGCGCGAGCGCTGTATCTTATCTCCCTGATAAACCGCCGAGCCGAGGCCCGAGCAAGGCCGGGGCGGTGGCGGCTGCGTGTCGACGGCAGGGATGGGTCAAGCGCATAAGAGCGGGGGTGGGAGGGAACTAGCCAGCTCGCGCGGGGAAGAGTACACCTGAGTTTGTTTAACCTGGCCGATGACACTTCATCAACTGTTACGGTGTCATCCTGTCGAGAGCTGAAACGTCATCACGGTTACGTCACTGTAGTGACGTTCTAGCTACCGATTGGACGAAACCGTAACAGCTGATCAGATGTCATTGGCCAGGTTACAGAAACCCAAGTATAAACCGTGGAGTCGTAAGGGGAATTATTCGCGAGGGAACATGACCTTGTGGGGTCTGACTGCAGGTGGAAGTAAAAAGAGAGGGTAGAACGATGAAGGGTTGTCAGGAACCCATGGGGTTTGCAACATCCCGGTGATGGTTATTAGGTATTCCGAAGCTATGGGAACGCCGTATAGGGGATGAGAACAGGGTTGTGGCGGTGAACATTGAAGCTGTGAAGGGGAGATTATATTTCGCCCTAAAATGCAGAAATGGTTCAGGTTCAGGTACAAGACAGTTATGAAGGGATTTGGCATATTGGAATAGAATTGAAGGGCTCAGTGGAAAATAAGGCTATCACACATTTTTTGTGAAATTGAGTTACTAGAATTATACAAAACTTCAAATATTATTATTTTAGTGTAATATGTTATTTAAATTCAATATGGACTTATATGCATGTGTACTGTGTTTAAAAGTTTAAAAATGTATTGATTTATGAGGGACGATGAGGTAAAACCCTCAACATCTCAAAACTATGTCAGTGTGGGATAGCCCCTTATTCTACTGATCCCTTCAGTTGTAGTGGCAGTTTGGACAGAAGAGGAAACGGATACTTTGAAAGTCAAGGCATATCTTGATGATGGTGTACATAGAAAGCGAGGCAGTTAGGGGGAGTTGTTGTTTTGTGAGATAGTAAAGCTTTCGGGTATTGGTGCGTATACTACCTCTTATCACTGAAAGAGATTTGGAAAAGTTGGGAAAGGAGATAGGTAACAAAATAGTAGAGTAATTTCGAAGGGAAGAGGCGATGGAGAATGTGAAAGCCAGGAAAGATGATATTCAGGATTGAAGTGATTGCTATAAAACAATACCCAGAATGTTTGTAGTTCTTCTACAGGTTACTATGGCTTAGTGTGTGAGAGTTGTTGCATCTGTGATAGTGGAGAAGAGGAATTACTAAGAACAAAGGAAGGAGGAAATGAGCACTGAAAGCCTGGTGATTGTGAGGATTGAATGTTTCGCTTTGAATGTATAGCATTACCCGTAGAATAGTTCTACAAATCCCTAGAGCTTAGTAATATTGCTACAGGAGATTGCTATGAGCAGAGGAATTGACGAAGTTCGAAAGGAAGACGGTCTTTAGGAATTCCTAAAGACCGATATCCAGATATTAGTTGTTCTACTTGGAAGTGGGGCTTCGGAAAATCGGCTTAGGGAAGTTGCAGAACCGAATACAATCTTGCTGAAGAGGCGTTGACTTCGGATGGGAAGAGGAAATAACTTCGAAGGGAACCAGAAACTAGCGATGGACTAGGGAAGGGAAGAGGAAACTGTTTTGAAGTGTGGTGATAATGAGGATTTAATGTCTTGCTATTGAATTCATAGTATTGTATACATTACAAGCATTACTCTGTGGTACTTCTGCAGGCTTCGGGAGATCGAATCGAAGCACTGGAGCGGCATGTGCGATATTGGAGTAGGGGAGTTGAGAGTTGGTACGAAAGGAAGAGGAAATAGACCCTCTGGAAGGCAGGTGCACGCGAGGTCACGCTCTAGCGCGAGCGGCGGCAGCAGTAGGGAGAGCGTAAGCGACCGAGTTCCAGAGCTGGCGGAGCGACTGACGGGGCGCGGGCGGGCGGGGCCGGGCGGGGCGTGCCCTGGGCCGGATGCCGCGCGCCTCGGCCGGTGGATTGCTCGCGTTCTTGGCTAACAGGCGCCTCCGACCCCGCCCCCAACCCCACCCGCAGCTCCGCTCTCGCCTTGCTCCACTCCTGGTCCAGCCCCCTCCGCTCCTTCAACCACGTTCCCGCCTCCACCAGTGCTCCACCCCCGGCCCCGCGCCCGCCGCTCCTCCCCCGGCCCCGCCCCCGCCGCTGCTCCACCCGCAGCCCTCCCCCGCTTCACTACCCCTGGCCTCGTCCCCGCTGCTTCTCCACCTCCAGCCCCCCTCGCTGCTCTACCTCCGGGCTCCGCCTTCGCCGCTGCTCCAACCCCGGCCCGCACCTGCCGCTCCTCCACCCCCTGTCCCGCCCACGCCGCTGGTCCACCCCCAGCCACTACGCTGCTCTACACCCGGCCCCGCTCTCTCCCCGATCCTTCACCCCGCCTCCGCCCCCATCAGTGCTCCACCCTCGCTCCCGCAGCTGCTCCACCCAAGCCGTCCCCCGCTCTTCATTCCTGACATCTCCCCCGCCGCTGCTCCGGCCAGCCTTCTCCCGCTGCTCTAACCATGGCCCCGCCGCTCCTCCTCCGCCGACCCAGCCCCAACTACTGCTCCACCCCCCGGCCTGCACCCGGCTCTCCTCCATCCCCGGTCCCGCCCACTCCACTGTGCCCTCCCGCTGCTCCACCACGGGCCCCGCCGCTCCTTCACCGACCAAGCCCCAACCACTGGTCCACCCCCCGGCCTGCACCCGCCGCTCCTCCATCCCCGGCCCCGCCCACTCCACTGCCCCCTCCCGCTGCCCCCTCCCGCAGCTCCACCACGGGCCCCGCCGCTCCTTCACCGACCCAGCCCCAACCACTGCTCCCCCGCCCGGCCTGCACCCGCCGCTCCTCCTCCCCCGTCCCCGCCCACACTACTGCCCCCTCCCGCTGCCGCACCCCCGGCCCCGCCCCGCCCCCGCGCAGCGGAATGCGGGGGCGGCACCGGCGGCCGTTACAGGGAGACGCACGGCCCCGGCCTCTTCCGGGCGGCCTCCGACCTCCAACCGCCTGCATCCTCGCCAACACGCGTCCTCCCAAATGTAATTACATTCTCAGATGTTTATCGGAAGCCGCTGCCGCCGCCCCGCCCGCCCCGAGCGTTCTTTACGCGCTGGGGTTTCGAACCGGCGTGCGCCGCTCCGCGCCGCGCCATTACGTGCCTCCTGGGAAAGTAAATGCCGCTCGTGGCCGCGAGGAGCGCTCCTTCCCTCATCCTAACGATCCTCGCGTGCTCCCGCTGCTCGCCTCGTTGTGTGTGTGTGTGCAGTACCTTCATCTGTTGTTCTTTTGTACGTTCTGGGAAAGCGCGGAGATTTGAGTAACATTTGTTCTTTGTGTCAATAAATGGGGGAGTAGTTTACTCTACAAAAGATCCTCATTTATTGGATGATGCCTTTTAATCGTCGGCCTGTTTATAGAACGTCTACTACTTGGGCGCGTGAGATGTGAAGGGACCACGTGAGATGTGACACGTTTAGGATGCGTGCCTGTGTTACTCTTTCATACGTATGGGTACTCTCGTGTGTCTCTGGCTAATTACGTTTTGTGACAAGTTTGCGATTGAGCCACTTTCTGCTCCCTTATTCCTGTGCTAGTATCGTGGAAATTAAAGACGCGAACGCAAAGTGTCGATTTCTGATTTACTCCAAGATACGAGTGTGTGGTTCACCGTAATCTGAATGTCTGTGCGCACAGGTACACCTGGAGCAGTTTTTCAAACGTCTGAAAGTGAAAGTTCTTGTTCCGCTAATCTCGAGGCGTGGTAAATAGCCCTTTCAAATTAGACAAATCGAGTGAAAAAAATCTCAGAGTTGTGCAATTTGTCGTGTTCCGTACGAGTAAAACTCTTGTAGTCTGAAAGTGTATTGACCCTTTTGTCAAACCTATGGTTCCGCTCCTCTTCCGTTTTGTGTTGTACTATCAATTGTTATTCTTTTGGTATTTCGCGAAATCGCTGAGCTGTAGGAGGGACGGAGATTTGCGATTCATTTGTTTTTTGTAATAGTGAATGAAGGAATGTTTACTTGACAAAAACTTCTCTATTATTTGATAAGGCCTTTTAATTTTGCCCATTTGAGGGTACATCTACCATTCATCTGAAATGTTATACTGTCCGATACAAGAAAACTATTTCATACGTTTGTTGAGAGTAGAAGTGAAAAAGAAACTTGCGTTGTTGGAAATAGAATCATGACGCTGTTGATATTCTATGAGAATATTAATATGAAGGGAAAAAATGATGGCATATTAATCTCGTGGAAATACGTACGATAGATGTGTATGTATGTTAGATGTAGTCGCCACTTTTCCTAGGACCTTGCTAGGCCTGAAACAAGTTAAGGAACCTATTTTAAACTGTAGGAGCGACAACATTCCTGGTTGAGTCTGGCTACGAGTCGAGTATCAAAGAAAAAGTGCGCGTCTGGTAAGCGAGTATGAATGTGCCCGTGTGTGTAACAGATGTGTAGGTATGCGTATGTGTCTGCGTTGCAGGCTTATTTAGGAGTGCGTGTGTGGACGTGTGTGTGTGTATGTGTGTGTGTGCGCGCGCGTTTGGTGTAGTATGCGGGCACAGCCTATAGTACAGATCCACCCGCATCACACAGGCTTCTCTCTCGTCCTCCGTTTCTCCTCTCCAACCTCCCGCCCGCTCTCTTCCCGCCTCTTCTCCGCCTGCGGCTCCTCCGTTGTGTTAGTGCTTCGCTTGTTGTTCTTTCCGTCGTTTAGAACCCGGTGGCCCCGCGCGCGCGTCGCTCTCCCTGCACGTGCGTAGTTCCACGCCCTCTCGCCCACGCGCTCCGTCGCCGCTGCCCCGCCCCCTCCCGTTCTCGTCCCGTCTCCTCCTTCACTGCCCCCGCACCCCGTCCCCGCCTTCGTTGCCTTCCCGCCCCCGCTTCTTCCTCACTATCCCGGCAACCGCCGTGGCCCATCCGCCACCCAGCCGCCCCGCCCATGCTTTCCCCAGCATTTAGCTCTCGACCCGCCCTTCTTCACTGCCCTCCGCCCGCCCCTGCCTTCTTGCCCCAACCCCGCCTCCGCCGCGCCCGTTCATCCTCACTATCCCTGCGTCTCTGCCTCGCCGCCGACCCGCCCAATAATCGCGCCGCCTATGCCTCCACCGCTCTTTAGCCTCTGCCCCGCTCCCTTTCACTGTCCTCCCTCTCACCGTTTCCCTCCCTGGGTGAAGACCCAACCCCCCCTCACTTCCCCTCATCCCCGCCCCTTCATCCACACTATCCTTGCGTCCCTGCCTCGCTGCCGACCTGCCCCATAATCGAGCCGCCCATGCTTCCACCGTCCTTTAACTTCCGCCTCGCTCCTCTCCACTGTCCTCCCCTCACCTTCTCCTCGCCCCCCGAATTCTCGACCCCCCTTCACTCAACCCCGCCGCAGCCCCGCCCCTTCATCCTCACTCTCCCTACGTCCCCGCTTTCGCCCTACCTTCGCCGCTTCCCCTTTCTTCCCGCTTTCTCCATATCCTTCCTCACTCCTTCATCCTCCCCGCTCGTGCCTCCCTCGTCACTTCATTTCTCCCAGCGTTTTCACAACTGGCGTCCCTCGCCCGTCTCCACCCCCTTGGCTACCGACCCGCCCTCTCTCTCTCTCTCTCTCTCTCTCTCTCTCTCTCTCTCTCTCGTCTCAGCCGCCGTCTCCGCCTCGCCTCGCGGTCTGGCGCCGCGCTGGGCTGGGCCGTGCCGGGCCGGGCCGGCGCGCGGAGCGACGGCCTGGAGCGGTTCCAACGCGGCACAACGCCGTCTCCCTTCTCTCCCCCTCCTCTGGCTCCTCCGCGGAGGATGATCGTGTTGAAAAAACCTCCAGCTGTTGTCCCCAGCCTGTGAGGACCGAATTATAATGATCAAGCTTCTCCTTCTTTTTCCGTCAAAGAATGCCTTTGTGCGGAGGGCGGGCCGCGCGGCGGGGGCGGTGACGGGACGCGACGCGACGGGGCGTGGTGGCATGCGGGCGGGAGGGGGTGGGCAAGAGTTGCGTGGCGAGGAGATGTATGGCGGGGAGTGGCGAGGCGAGACGTAGTGAGGTGAGGCGAAGAGTAGCGTGCCGGAGTTTGGCGGGGCATGGCGAGGAATGAAGTGACGATTCATTACGAGGCGAGGCTATTTCTTTCGCATAGAATGGCGAAAATGGTGTGGCAGGGAATCTGGGGTGGGGTGGGGGGGTACAGAGGGGCGGAGCTGGGTGTCTGACTTCGCAGAGCGCGCGTGGGGGAGTCTTTCGGCGCATAGCGTGGCACATGGCGTGGCGGGGGGATAGGGTTTGTCTGGCTTGGAGGGACTGGTCGA
Source organism: Teleogryllus occipitalis (assembly GCA_011170035.1). NCBI lineage: Eukaryota > Metazoa > Arthropoda > Insecta > Orthoptera > Gryllidae > Teleogryllus > Teleogryllus occipitalis. The sequence goes on from BLKR01008084.1 coordinate 13,520, forward strand.
GTTGGGACGGGTCGAGTGGTGTCGGGTCGAGTTGGGACGGGTCGAGTGGTGTCGGGTCGAGTTGGGACGGGTCGAGTGGTGTCGGGTCGAGTTGGGACGGGTCGAGTTGGGACGGGTCGAGTTGGGACGGGTCGAGTCGGGACGGGTCGAGTTGGGACGGGTCGAGTTGGGCCGGGTCGAGTTGTGTCGGGTCGAGTGGGGACCGGGCGGGACGGATGGGGACAGGACGGGAAGGGGACTTCCGGGATGGGTCAGGACGGTCACAAGGAGACCGAGCAAAACCGAACGATTTAGAATGGGACGTGGCGGAGCGGTGGAAGGCGGGTCGGGAGACACGTCAGAGATGGGCGGGGAAAGGCGGCGACGTCGGCGACAGAGGCAGGGAGGGACGGAGGATAACCGCCCGCCGCCAGAGGCCTGTTGATACGGTATAGCATTACGGCGCGGCGCCACCTCGCCTCTCCGCGCCAGCCTGCGCTAGGCGGCCCCGCAGCACCGCGAGTCGATTGCGCGTCGCGTCGCGTCGACCGTTTGCCGTCGCCGCGCAGGACCTGATGCAGGCTGGAGCTGCATTGCTGTGCCTCGGAGACCAGAGTGCGGTGCGAAAGATGCGAATTCGTCAAAAAAATTGTTTAAAAATCTCTTAAAATTTTTTTGCTAGGGAAGTATCTGAATCAAAAATAAATCAGGAAAATTCTAATAAAAACTTTTCAGTGATACAGTAGCTCTCATTAGGTCAAAAAGTAATACCCTAGATCACTAGGCCTAGGTAATACACTACGTCAAAAAATTATTTAAATATTCTCTTAAGAATGTTTTGCTAGAAAGTTATCTAAATCAGAAATAAATCAGGAACATTCTCCTAAAATCTCTTCAGTAATACATTAGCTCTCAATGATTTTTTAGGGCAAAATGAATTCTGTTGTTCTGTTTGATGAATTATGTACTGTATTATTTTATTTTACACGTTGATGGTTCTTGGACTTTGGGAAAATTGTTGGTAACGCTAGGGGGAAGCAATTGGTAGTCATAAAACGGAAAATACTTTTAGTCATTAGAGACCGTTTTGTTCGCAATTTTTTCATCGATTTTAAATACATGAATTCCATAAGAACTTTGTAATTTTTGACTGGCATCTAGTTTAATTCTAATCCCAGAAGGATAGGGAACATCGAAAACAAATTTTTCAGTCTAATTAGGTTTCATGTTTATTTTTTTAATGTAGTTATTGTCTACGGGTAGTATTTTTTCGAATATTTTATTAATTCTATTAGGCCCTAATTTAAATTAAGCAAAAAACTGTAATTTTACATTGTATTATTACGTTGTGTTATATTGTACGATGTTTATATAACTGCAAAGTTTTCAAAAATACTCAAAGTATTCAAAACTTTCAAAAATGTATAACAACTTATTCTTGGAAAATCATTGTGATTTTTTTTCAAACTCCCACCTCTAAACCTTTATTTCCACTAAGGGTTGACCTTGTTTTCGACTTTGCCGCTCTGTATCAATCCTCGTCACACCATGAGCTCGACTTAAATTGATTTTGTCTGCAATTTCGACTGTAGCGCCAAGTCATTCCAAATCTGCTCACGCACCCAACTTCTCGACTGCCAGTCCAGACTCTTGGTAGCTGCACTAGATTCACTGCAGCAAGATGGAGACGGTGCACTGTGCTCCGGATTACATGAAAAGGCAGACAAAATATCTTCGGATCAACGTAATCCGCTACGGTGGATTCCTAACCCACAAGATTGTTGAGATCTACGCTCGAGTATCGATTTTCGACACGATTTTAAATAGTTATATCGAAGCCAATAATTCTTAAAGCCTGTGTCTCTGATCTGTCATTTCCGTAGTTTTCCACGTTCATGGAGGAATAATACCTTCAAGAACGGGTCTTGAAATGTATACGATCTGTTCCTAAAAAGTTAGCGTAAAATTTCTCAATAAAAGTTAATAATAAGTTGCATTAGAGCACATAGCTTTAGTTGGAAATGAAACCTCTTAGGACATATTTCTTGGTCTTTTTTGTAGCTCAGTTACATTTTCATGATACACTAGTTCATAGCAGCACTTTCTTTCAGTCATGAAATGTAGATGAAACGGTACCCATAACACACTTGATGTTTATAATTAATATAAAAATAATTTGATTTTGTTCGAAACAGTTCGAAAATAATGAGGAGTGACTAGTGTCAAATGAATTTGTATTATATTTACAGTTGGTCATAAATAAATGCCTTACGTGTGACAGACAATGACCCTCAAATTTGTATATTTTGGGATGGACTACTCGTTTGTTTCTCCCTTTGTCCACACACTGTCGTACTCGTTTCATTTATCTCTCATAGACACCAGTATGTGGTTATCTCTATATAACCCCTTGTGTAGACTACATTTGAACTCCTTAAATGAAAGAAATCACTGGCTTGTATTTGGAAAGTGGTTTCGTGTGGGTTATGTTTCACGCTCCATAAGCATATTATCGTGTATTCACAATAATCAACAAGAAGATGAAAATTACTAAAACGTGAATCATTGGAGTGTTTTATTATCATACGAGCCCTGGATATTGATGTTTGGAAAACTGTCTTTTTTTGGTAGTCAGCGTGTGAAATTATTGGTTTTGGCGTGATCGAGATTGAGATTTTTTTTGCCAAGAGCGATAGGTCGAGGCAAAAATAATTAGTGCCACAAACAGTTATGTCACTGACAAAATTGACACTTTTTCTTCCAATCGTATTCAAATCCTTCAGTTAAAAATTATTTGTTTCATTTCTATTGTTCATATTTATCGAAACGAAGCACCACCGTCTTCGTAACTTCGGGATTAAAGTTTGCGTTTCTTCATGGTGACCTGAAGTTTTTCAAATGTACGAAAAGGGACGCGGGGGGAATAGGCTCGCGCAGCGGTAAATGAAATCCCTAATTTTAAAAGATTGTAGAGAAAATGAAGTTACTTAATACTGGTACGTTATTGTTTGTAATTTGCCGTACAGAGCTCAGTATACACTGTGTTACTTACCTTGATCAAGTGGATCGTGGCTACGACGGAAATATGAAAACAGTGGAATGACGCTTCATGTTCTCTTAAAGAGGGAATTAAGGGAGACAAATATGAAACGACAGATGAAAACTAAGAAAAAAATCCGAGTCAAGTTAACATCTAGTTAATCGTAAATCTGAATTATTTAAAAAATAGGTTAAAAATGAAATATTAGTGCCACGGGCGTTAACTGTTCAAATGATCAGGGGTGACAAAATACCCTCGGGGCAAAGACCCTCGTTTGTTTTGTGCCCGCTCGATCATTAGAACCTATTAACGCCCTCGTGCATTTTTTAATTTTTTTTTATTTTTTTATTTATTTATTTTTTTATTTTTTATTTTTTTATTTTTCGTTTTTGCGTCCACCCAACCACTGTGCGGCGGCGGCGGGTGGCACCCAGGCCCTCCGTGCCGCTTGCCCTGACAGTGGAGTGAGCGAGAGACCGAGGTTTTGCCCTGCTTTTTTGCATCCGCTCCACGAAAATACCCTGCGAGCGACTTTTATGAAGGAACGGTTTCTGTTTCCTCTCCCGCTTCGAGGAGGAGTCGACGGCTCGCGGCGCGGAGCGGACCGACGTTCGGGGAAACTTTTTCGAGTGGAATTATTCCATATCGAAGTTCGTTGCCTGCGAACGAGTGTCGTCGCAGGATTCGTGTTTGTTCTCTGCCGTTCCGTCTGATCTAGTGCACCTTTGAAAGTTCGGGGCACCTGGCGGAACGGCAGAGAACTTCACCGAGCGCTGCCGTTTCTCTTTCGCAGTGTGTCCTGGATAAATAAACGGCCTTGCGTATGTTCAGCCGAACAGTGTTTTTTCATTTACACGGTGTCATACGTTGTGTGTTACGTGTTTACATGCTACTAGCTGCGTTGCAGATGTCTCTACGATCATCTTTAATGGGGTGTTAACTCATTTTTATTCTGGGTGCTGGATTCATCGCGTTTGCGTCATGATGCACATGAAAGTTGAATTTTTCTATTTGTTTGAAATCTAAAGAAAAATAGAGATCATTATAAATTTTAATTTTGGAAGCTTATGGTACGTGTTACCTTTAATTTTGCATTTGTATTGTGAATTAATGTCTCATGATACTCATGAACTCATGATACCAAAAGTTTGCTTATAATAACAGTATCGAAAGTTTTGATGTTATCGTTTATGTTTCTTGTGTATGCTTATTTCAATAAGGTCATTAATTTCGGAAACAATTAATTTCAAGTTCATCCATAAGAATCATTGTACATTCAAAGACTCCCGAATAAACCTATTCTGTTGTAATTTGGAAAATCGCTTCAGTATACAAACTGTTTATTCATAATAATAATAATTTAGTATAATAATAGTCTTAATAATTATGGTAGTAAACAGCAAAAATAATTTATTATATACATTGTCATTATTTAACTTCCAATTTGTATAATATTGGTCTCGATGTAATGGTTTTGTGAGGTATTAATGGTGGTGCCGGTATAAACCAGGGATTTCTGAAAAGAAAAAAAATGAAATTTACATTTTCCAATTATATTTCATATAATACATCAAATTAATTCTAACATGATAGTTTCAATTTAGCATCAGATTTATTATTTAAGAGCAATGGAACAAGGTAAAATAAACTTTTATAATCCCTCTAAATTATTAGTAAACCTTTTGAAATAACCCGGCGGCGTTGACCGCAAATTCATTCGTCACAATCATTTATTACACTGGAAAATAAATAATTTGAATCATTAATGTAAAATAGAACCATTACCGCACTCCGTCCCGTCACCTCTCCTGTGAAGCGCAGTTTAATGTCTGATTCTGTGACTGATAAACTCCTGTAACTGTACAACGGTTGGCGTAAAACACTCAGAAAAGTACTAATTTTGTAAATATGTTTACGGTACCCATCGGCACTCCAGACCTTCAAAACAAACTAAGACAAAAGGTTCATGTTTGTTCAGTTCTTTCAGAAATTACCACGGATCAAACTGTTTCTCTCAGTAAAGGTGACTTTCTCTTTTAAAATTTTCCTGTCAAATAAGAAAAGTCTGGTAGTACGTTAGCTGTGTTCAATAAAGTGTTTTAAAAATTTTCATAACTACGATTTCTGGTTTCATTTTTCTTGACATGTAAACAAGTTGGTTTCTCAAGCTTTCAAACTTATGTGACTTGACGTGAAATTTACATACGAAAACCTGTCCGCGAGAGAGTAGCAATTGAGTGCCGTGAATCGCCGTCTAGAACCGACATTTCTTTGAAACATCCGCCGCCCAGTTCGCGTGTCGATTCGGCTCCTCTCTATTCAGCTCCTGCCTTTAAGTGTAAACGCTCCTATTTGCTCATTGCTCAGAAAACGCCCGGGGGGCACCCGTCCTCCCCCTGGAGCCTCCCGCAAGTCGGTGGGAGAGGAAGCGGGGATTCGGGGGGCCCCCAGGGCCCTCCTCGAGGCAATTCCTTTCTCGTGCCGGCTTCGAATCCTTTGAGCGAGAGCGAGTGCATTTCGTACGTGATGCAAATTCTTTGCCGCCTCGTGTGGAGCGCTCGGCGGGCGGGAGCGGGCGGGGGCTGAACTTCTTTGCGGAAACCTTTTCTCTCGTGTCGGAGGGCGCGGCGGGGGGGACGAAGGGAGAGAGAGGTTCGTCTGGCGCGCGCCGTAGAATGGACTGCTCGCCACCGCGCGGAGCGAATGCCGGCGGTGGGTCAGGGGGTGGGACGAGCGGAAAGGTAGGAGAGGGGTGGGGGTGCGGGGTTCGTTCTGGTGAAAGGGGAAGCTCCGCAGAATAGACAGGAAATAGGCGAGCGGGCGGTGGCGCTGTGGCGCCAGGGAGGTGGGCGGGGCGAGGAGAGAGGGGCAAGGGTGAAGGGCGAAGTAGGGCGGTGTAGAGAAGTTACTCTAAAAAGGGACCACTTTGGCAGGTCGCGAAACAAATGAACGTCATGCAGGGGGATGACAATTCAAGAGATAATGATGTAGCTATTTACAAATGAGCTAACTGTAAACGAAAGCATTGACAAAATGATTGCATCGACGGAACGTGCATTGCTCAGCAGTGGCCATTGCCACCACTGGCCAAGCAGTAGCTGTCAAAGCGGTCCCTTCTTATAGTAAGCTGCAATAGCTACGTTACAGTAGGAAGAAATATATTTTGGAGCTATTTCTATTGGATTTTCAAGTTGTTTCAATGTTCTATTGCTATATTTAATTCTCAAAATTGAACATTTAAATATGACTTCTGAAAAATACGGTTTTGTTGCTGATACAACTGGTGCAGAAACGAGTGGTGTAATAATCGATAGCTGATGACTCTTGATGAAAAACATTTCGGATTTGTCAAGGTATATATGCTATAAATTAATGTAAAATTTCATCCAGGATCTTCGAGTTCGTTTCCTTCAACAGTGAGAAGTTTTAGTGATTACCATAAAACCATGCCACCGGATCTAGATCACCGGAAATATAAGGTTCAATCATTAGAGTTGTAATGTCAAGTAAAATTGAATGTCGCAATCTAGTTGTAGTACTTAATTGGAGTAATGGTCAGTCTGGCATTTTCCACTTTCGCGCCTGGTGATGAAATGAGGAGGGCTTCCGGTCGTAAAGATGACAAAGAGGAGATGCGATCACTGTGTATTATGCTCGCGTGACAACAGCTCTGTTTGTGGAACTAAGTGCAGACAACTGGGAAACACAATAGCAAAGCAACTTTGGATTCTTCGTGATTGTAATGTGTGTAACTAGTTAAGTGATCGCTCCCGCAAAACCACCTGGCAAGCCTGCATCCTTAAAATTATGAACAATGAGAGAATGTATTCGTAATAAGAGATTATTTTTTGGGAGGTTAGGAATTTTTTCGTGCCCTACACCTCAAACAGTTGTAAATAAAATATGAGTTGTCGTCTCATAAAATCTTCCGTTTTACCTATTGATAATAATAATAATAATTATTATTATTATTATTATTATTATTATTATTATTATTATTATTATTTGCCCCTTGTGTCATTCCATTTTATTTTCTCGTATACGTACGTATATACTGAGTATTATGCGAAGAAGAGAAAAAGTTGTATAACGCTGCGGCGAAAAATGTTTTTTTCTACCTGTTTCGTGTTCTAACCATCCAATTCACTTGTTTTTGCCCATTCATAACACCTAAATGTTTAACGTTATTTGTGAAAACTTCGCATAACTAACATTTTTAAAATATGCTACAAAATTGGTGCGTGGACTATCGTACTATATGTTTCTCTCTGTATAATGATGAAAGTATTATGTTTCTTCCTGTGGGTATCCTATTTCAAGTTCCATGTCATCATCCCGTGCGTCATTGATAATGTTGACCCTAAACTACGACTGCCGGAGACCAAGCATGGCCTAAATGTAAGCAGAGGCAAAGCCTATTTCAGAAAGTCTTCTTACGTTTTCGATTACTCGTTTTTCAAAGGAAATCATTATTAGAAATTTCATTTTACATCTTATATGATCATGAATCAAAATAAATTAATAAAGCTTATATTTATTTTACATTTTTCTGAAATGTGCTGTAAGTTTATGATCAGCCGAATTTAGTCTTGTAAAATAGGGGAAATAAAACTGGGCATCTTCTTTATTCCGAATGTTTACACTACCTTTCATTAAAAAACACTTTAAAATGAATGTTTGAGTGACTGTAAATATAATCATAATATAAGTATAATCATTTCGTGCATTCTCATAACAAAGTATTTCTTTTGCTAGCTTCTGAAACGCTTGTGCATGAACATGCTGCAGGCGGACGCATCTATAAGCCTTTGTATACAGCGTTCGAGATCAAAAGAAGTTTTTTGACGTACCTTAGTATGACAGCCCCCAAAGGGGATATGTGTTTAGCGACAGAAGCATACACCAAGTTCTTGTGTAGGGTTTTGTGTATTTACCCGCTCGCCTCGTAGTTACAGTACTTTGCAGCTCCATTGATGTACCGACGATGTGATGGGGGAAAACTGAATGAAAGAATAAATACATCCAATTATCTCGAATTGTAGTAAAACATTGCTTAATACGATGCTTTACAGTGATTGTGAAAAAAGGCTTTTAAAACTGTTGATTCGTACTGATACAACCTTCATCATTAGGAACCTATTGAAATGTTTTTATTAATGGCCTTGCGTTCGACGACAAACTAACACTACTCAATGCTATAATAATTCAGAAATTATTGTTTGCAGTATGGTTTTAATAATGAACGAATTTGGGAATAGTAGTTGATCCGATTTCTTTATAATGTTAAGCTTTATTGCATGAGTACATGTTTTAGAAACGAACGACGTTAGGAGCGAGTTTTCAAATTTGCGCGAATGCATTTAAGCAACATTATAAAAGAATTAAACTTACCTTTGCGAAACAACTTTGTTGTCACGTCTCGGGTATTTGACATCTGCGCGAGAAAACGGTGGTCAGCTGTTTCGTTTACCGCTACCTCCGCGCGATCCTTTCCCTGCGATTCGCTGAGTCTGTGATAACGCAATCATTCGTGCGAAAAATGGTAATACGTCACCATCTGTGCCGCAAAATGCCCTTTTAAGGATGATTTCTTGCAATAGAAAAGGTCGTTTATGATGCTGGTATACAAAAACGGCATTTTGCCCTGTGGTGCAGTTACTGCCTTGTATGTTCTATAAAATTAATAATTATTTATATTAAAAATAACTATTTCTATTAATTAATAATTGCCTGATTTGTCAATTAATTATTAATTAATAGAAATAGTTATGCGTTCATACTATAATTTAATAATAATTAATGATTAATGCCCGAGGTACCGAATCCGTACCGGTTCTGTCGGGTTCCGCCAGAAATATATATATATATATATATATATATATATATATATATATATATATATATATATATATATATATGACTGTTCTATATCAGTATTGTTTAGCCGTTTGTCAAAAGTCGGGGGCGTGCGAGAGGGCCAGCCAGCGGTCTGGTGGTGAGGTTTGCCGGTGGCTGGGTGGTTGTGGGGGGGGATGCGAGCGAGGATGCGTTCTATTAGGGCGATGCGGTGGAATGCAGGGGGGGGGGGAGAGGGAGGGCAGTTCGAAGGTCGCGGCGGTGGCGGGCGAGAGGATCTAGTAACGGTAGCGGAGGGGGTGGTGACGGTTGTGACAGTTGTGACAGCGGCGACAGTAGCGGCGGTGGCGACGTCGGTGCCGGAGGTGGCGTCGGAATTGACGGTGGCGACGATGACGGCAGTGGCGGTGGTGCGGCCGTGGCGGCAACAGATGTGACGGCGTTGGTGGCTGTGGTGGCAGTGACGGTGGTAGCAGTGGTGGTGATCGACGAACTGACGGGAGCGGGGCGGATGCTTTTCCATGTGAGGGGAGAGGAGGGGGATACCATTGATGGCAAGGGCGAATGCATAGGTGTGTGTACAGAGAGTAGGAGGCGCGGCTCGCTGGAAATTTTGTAATCGTCCCCCTAGTCTCACTAAATAAACCATTTTATTTCCATGAATGTGTTAAATTCCTGATAAAAATTGGCGTACTGAACGTGCGGATGTATTTTAACATTTACAGTGAAGACAACACCATAGACATATCAGTCTATTCATACGCCATTATCGAATCTATATGTAAAAAATATTATTACCATATTTACTAGGACCGGAAGTGGTAGCTCAGTGTATCAACTAATGTCACTGCAGCGCCTCTGACCGGGAGGTCCTAGGTTCGAGTCCTGACGGCGGCAGGATTTTCGACACGCGCTTTTAAGCTAGGTCAAATTGAGTGGCTGTCTGGAGGAGAATTCTAGCGGCCGGCTGCTCTGATCGGTAGTTTTCCGTGGTGTCTCCGATCAACACCAGGTGAATGCCGGAGCAGTACCCTACCAAACGGGCCACGGATCGCGCGCGATCTTTCCTTCCTCTTCCTTGTTCTATCCTCTCCCCTTACACACACATACACACACTAACATGCACTACACTACCACATGTTGGCGGTGATGGTGTAACGGTTACCGTATCGGGCTGTTATACCTAAGTTTGCGGGTTCAAACCCGATCGAAGCCGTGGGGTTTTAAGGGCGAACAAGTCCTTCGTACCCCTTCTTAGGGGAAGCCGGGTGTCCCATGTTAGTAGATTTACTGCATTGAAAAGTTACTCAAGCCTAAATGAAGCCTCTGAGCCAAATTCAAATTGCCTGTTTCGTCGCCTAAGCAATATCTTCTTTCTCCCCTAGTAGGTGAAAGGAGCGTAACGAAATTAGCGTGGTCAGACGGAAGAGCAGTTATACATATCCCGGGAGACAGGTCGGGAGCAAGAGCTTGTCTCGGCTGGGGCGGTGCCCCATTGGTGGAAGAGTCCTGGTTAGGAGGGAAACCCCACTAGCCGACGGAAGGTCGGCGCCGAGCCATCTCCCGAGAAAAAAAACATGCACTACACTTATGGGATGTGCTTGGGACTAACGACCAAAGCTCAATCAATTATTTTTACTAGGGAAACATTTGGAGTTCGTTGGAAAAGGGGGTTCATACGGATGGTTCATCATGAAGCTTGCATCTCTCACCTTGTCTTCGATTAGGCTACACTCGGCTGAACGAATTCGGGACACAAAACGCGAAGAAACTTTCAAACCTATCCTTGAAAGGTGGCCAATGAAGACTCAACGCCTGTAGAAACATAAAAATTCGGCAAAATATCCAAAAAAGACGAAAGCAGAGAAACATGTCGAATAATGTACTAAGATGATCCAAAAATATATGGCAAAGCCGGAGTTGATCCCACGTATAACCTTCCAAATACACATGTCAAAATGCGACCAAAAACTGTGTAAGGGGCCGAGAAGTACATGTAGTGACCCCCTCTTGGTTTACAGTGCGAAAACCCTTAACCCTTTAGCGATGTATCGAAACCTCGATGTATCGAGGTTTTGGTAAAATTTTTCGTCACTAGAGGTAGCCTTGGCGATGGCAGGTGGCGACTCGTGGCGGGCACTGGGGTGGGTGGGGTGGGGTGCGAGTGGCGCAGCGGCAGAGGTGATGGTGGCTGACGAGGTTTTGGTAAAATGTGCCGTCACCAGAGGTGGCCGTGGCGATGGCAGGTGGCGATTCGTGGCGGGCACTGGCGTGGGTGGGATTGGGTGCGAGTGGCGAAGCGGCAGCGGTGATGGTGGCTGACGATGTTTTGGTAAAATTTGCCGTCACTAGAGGTGGCCGTGGCGATGGCAGGTGCCGAGGCACTGGGGTGGGTGGGATTGGGTGCGAGTGGCGAAGCAGCAGCGGTGATGGTGGCTGACGATGTTTTGGTAAAATTTGCCGTTACCAGAGGTGGCCGTGGCGATGGCAGGTGGCGACTCATGGCGGGCACTGGGGTGGGTGGGATTGGGTGCGAGTAGCGAAGCGGTAGCGGTGATGGTGGCTGACGATGCTTTGGTAAAATTTGCCGTCACCAGAGGTGGCCGTGGCGATGGCAGGTGGCGACTCGTGCCGGGCACTGGGGTGGGTGGGGTTGGGTGCGAGTGGCACAGCGGCAGCGGTGATGGTGGCTGACGATGTTTTGGTAAAATTTGCCGTCACCAGAGGTGGCCGTGGCGATGGCAGGTGCCGAGGCACTGGGGTGGGTGGGATTGGGTGCGAGTGGCGAAGCGGCAGCGGTGATGGTGGCTGACGATGTTTTGGTAAAATTTGCCGTCACCAGAGGTGGCCGTGGCGATGGCAGGTGCCGAGCACTGGGGTGGGGTAAGTAGGTGCAGTGGCAACAGCAGCGGTGATGGTAGCTGACGATGTTTTTGGTAAAAAATGTGCCCGTCACCAGAGGTGGCCGTGGCGATAGCAGGTGCCGAGCACTGAATTGGAGTGAGATTGGAGTGCAGTGGCAACGGCAGCGGTGATGGTGGCTGACGATGTTTTGTGCGTTGCCGTCACCAGAGGTGGCCGTGGCGATGGTGGCGACTCGTGCTTTGAGCACTGGGAGGGTGGGTGGGATTGGGTGCAGTAGCGAGAAGCGGTAGCGGTAATGGTGGCTGATGATGCTTTGGTAAGAATTTGCCGTCACCAGAGAGGTGGCCGTGGCGATGGCAGGTGGCGACTCGTGGCTGGCACTGGGGTGGGTGGGGTTGGGTGCGAGTGGCGCAGCGGCAGAGGTGATGGTGGCTGACGAGATTTTGGTAAAATGTGCCGTCACCAGAGGTGGCCGTGGCGATGGCAGGTGGCGAGGCACTGGGGTGGGTGGGGTGGGGTGGGAGTGGCGCAGCGGCAGTGGTGATGGTGGCTGACGATGTTTTGGTAAAATTTGCCGTCACCAGAGGTGGCCGTGGCGATGGCAGGTGGCGACTCGTGCCGGTTACTGGGGATGGGTGGGGTTGGGTGCGAGTGGCGCAACGTCAGAGGTGATGGTGGCTGATGAGGTTTTGGTAAAATGTGCCGTCACCAGAGGTGGCCGTGGCGATGGCAGGTGGCGAGGCACTAGGGTGAGTGGTGTTGGGTGCGAGTGGTGCGGCGGCAGCGGTGATGGTGGCTGACGGCCGTTCTGAGTCATCGCCGCGTGACGCGGTGCGGGCCGGCGCCGCTGGGCGAGATGATACCCGGCGTTATCTTGCGGGGCTTAGGTTGCAGCTACGCTGCCCACTGTTAA
>BLKR01008085.1:0-26157 GCA_011170035.1 Teleogryllus occipitalis
AACAGTTCTACTTTTGAATCCTGGGTTAAGAAACAACTGATTCCTTGCATTCGCAATTTAAGACCTTGCATCATTGTCATGGATAATACTTCATACCATTCAAGGCAGGTAGAGAGGCATCCAACAACAAAGTGGCGAAAGGATCAACTGATTGTAAGTATCAGAAATGAAATGAAACTATTGTGCTTAATGAAATAAGTAATGTAATCAAAGAAAATTATTTTTAGGAATGGCTGAACCAGCGAGGAGTACGAGTGCCAGAAGCTGCAAATAAAATCTCACATGCTGCCCTGGCGAGCCAACATTGTGAAAGGATAAAAAGGTACCACGAGATACATATCAGTGCGTTAAAGAATACATTTCATTAATATTTTGCATCATATTATCTTGTTCTGTTGCATCATTGTAATTAAATATTAAAATATATACTTTAAATATGTACAAATATATGCGTCTACACTTGTGATAAATAAATGATATATAAATCTAATAAATAACTGACCTCAGCAATGTATTGGTAAAGGTATGTAGTTGATGACATGCTGGCTGCAGAAGGGCACACAGTTTTGAGGCTGCCACCATATCATTGCAAATTCAATCCTATTGAACATGTGTGGGGCATTTCAAAAGGGTACTACCACAAAACTGTACGTGAAAGGCCTGGGCAAGGAATGGAGAGAACTAAAGCTGTGTGGAATGAGGCAATAAATCAGGTAAAGTTTTCAATACACCAATATAGAAAAATGGTAAATATATGATAACAGTTATGATTATAATTTTTTTCAAAATTAGTAAAACAAGAAACTAGAAAATTATGTTATGGCATTAACAGGGTCACACCAGAAATGCGGAAGAATTCAGTGGAACATGCAGAAAAAATTATTGAAGAGTATTATGAAAAAGAGGCAGTGGAAGAAGATTATGAAGAAATAGTAGTAAATTTGAGCAGTGCTAGTGGAACTGACACAGCTGAAGAAGGCACAGGAGAGGAAGGAGACACAATTCCATTTGAGCCAATCCCAGGAACATCTTCAATGTGAAAAAATTGAAAAAAATATTAGAGATTCCACAACTTCATCTCAAGAAACATCTGACATATTAATACAACCACCCACAGTTGTTAGAGAACATGTTGGGACCCCCTGTGCAACAGAACAGGTAAGAACTGGAAAATACTCCATTGAGAATTGAAGAAAATTTCATTTCATTAACACATTCTCCCAATTTTCAGTCAATTGTTCCTGCCCGTGCTTCAGTTGTGTGTTTGGATCGAGTAGGATTGCAAAAATGAAAACAGCAAGTAAGCATTAAAGCGTTTGGAATAAATGTGATAATCTTGTAAAATATGTAACTCAATATTTCAGATGTGCCTCAAATTATAAAACTCCTGCCTCCGTAAAGCGACCACCAAGTCAAGTTTAAGAACAAATTTGGTTACACTGTGCTCCGGAAAAGGTATAGCTTGAATTTACTCGATTATGGAATTGTGGTTATTGCAAGTTGTTACATTAATATTATTACATTACAGTCAATTGTTCCTGCCTGTGCTTCAGTTGTGCGTTTGGATCAACTAGGGTTGCAAAAGTGAAAACAGTGAGTGAGCATTAAAGCGTTTGGAATAAAAGTAATAATTTTGTAAAATATGTAACTTAATATTTCAGATGTGTCTCAAATTATAAAACTCCTGCCTCCGTAAAGCAACCACCAAGTCAAGTTTAAGAAAAAATTTGGTTACACTGTGCCCCAGAAAAGGTATTGCTTGAATTACTTGATTATAGGTGTGTGATTATTGCAGGTTGTAAATTAATATTTTTAAATTACAGTCAATTTTTCCTGCCAGTGCTTCAGTCACTCGGTTTGGTCTGAGAACAGTTGCAATGTGAAAGAAGTGAGTGTGCATTAATAGTTTTAATATGAGTGTGAGATCCTGAGTGAACTCCTGCCTTCTTAATTCAACCAAAGACACTAGTTAAGAGCACCATTTCATTAACATTAATTAACCCCAATGAATTAACAGTTAATCAATTTCCTTTACATTATCCCTGTAATACAATTAATCATTACTGCCAATGCCTCTGAGTTTGTGTTCAGTTTAAGTACGGATGCTAAGTGATATAAATGAATGCACTTCAAAGATTTGACATGTGTGTGAAACATACATTACATTTATAAATGTTTCAGATATGCAATAATGGAGTTCAGAACATACATCATTTTATTTAGATGTTTTGTTCAAATGGTAATCAGTTGTTAAGTGAAATTAGTAAGTATTTATTTCATGATATTATTTGGCATGATATAGAGTGAAATTTAATGTTTACTACTGATGCGCTATATTACTTTTTGGTTATTAACATTTCATTTGAAGTTATGTTTCAATGATTTTCTATTTATGTTTGTAAATTTTATTGGTTTTGTAGGTAAATTTTTTTTGGTTACATATTATATTGAATACTGTAATGTGAAGCAAAAATTCTTGGGCCAACTTTTCTTCTGGACAATTTTGTTTTTCATATGTTGCAGGAGTTTGAAGTAATATATAAGTTAAGTAGCAATTTTTTTATTTAAATGTGATAATTCCTTTTTTATTTTTTTGTTTTTCATTGCAAGAACATAATTTCCTAGGAATAATTTTTGATCTTATAACAATAACATGTCTGTTTATTGAATTTATCATGATTGGACAATAGATACTGCATTGATTGTTCTATGTTGCAGGGTTGCTGTGTTTACCAGATTATTCATTTTCTAAATATGGAATTTTTTATGTATATTATTTTATGTATTGTAAATGTCTCCATTATTTTGACTTATGTTTCTGTATGCATGCTAGAAATCGGCCCTCAGTCGTCATCCTGATCGGGAGGATGGGTATGCTAACAATATATGTAAAATTTTCAAGTAGTTTATTAATTTGTAAAGTCAGCCAAATTTCTTAATGTTGATTTTTAATGATAATATTTTCACAATCCAATTGAGGATTAATTCACTTTCTTATTCAATTTTTTTATATATATGGTAGCACACTTACTGCTTTGTTTTCCCCGATCGCTTAAGGTAAATGCCGGGATGTTTTGTAATGTTTGTAAGCCCAGGGACATTAGGCTTTAAAATTGTTGTAAAAATTCAATAATTTTTGTGAAAATAAATTGCTGTGGATCATCGGTTTTCAAGAAATTTTAATGACTGCTCCTTGCAATTTGTCATTAAAATTGACCACCCATGGTGCATCAGTTTATTCTTTACTGAACCTTCACATTATATCAAATCATATATCTGATCAATTCAATTTTCATGAAATTTCAAACATTGTCATTTTCATACAGTAGATTTGTTCATTCCTTAGATATGCTTTGATTGTGGTCATGTGTCGATATTACGTGCATAAAACCATTATTATACAAATATTTCTAGTTCAGTAAAGAATAGTTTTATTTCACTTCATTGTGTACTGTTTGAAAATTAAAATTATTTTGAGTCTTGCATTTCATTTCATCTTTATTCTATAAATTCCGTTTATACCTTTTTTCCCATTATATATACCTTTTTTCCAATATTATATTATAAAATAACATTCTACTATTTAATTTATTCTTCAGTTTCAATAAGATTTTATTAATTCTGAGAGTTCAAATATTTTTAAATTTATAAGTAATTTAATTAAAAGTATTATATTTAATATTATAATTAATAAGAACAAATTTCATATATAAATTATAAATTAAATTATTTTACCATATGCCTGTTGCGATTTATAAGTCGTAAAACAACATTAACAAATCATTTCAGCATATCTAGATTTTTGAAGGCCACTACGTACATTTAAACAAGTCGCGTCGGCGCTTTCGCGTTTTATTTCGATGAGGTTGGCAGTGCCGAAATTCCGCCATCTTGAATTTTTAGGGTCTTTTCTTACGTGGAAACACCTATATACTCTTTGGGAGGCTCCCACAGGGCTGACAAACTACGTGTTAATTCTCACGACTAGCGTTAGTGCTGCGCTCGAACAAGTGGCTCCAGTACTAAACTGAGCGGTAGTGGGGGGTCATGCCGTGGTGGTGGGGGGGCGATGACGTTAATTATATCTCCACCAATTAGATGGGAGGTATTTTTTGTTTTAGTTCTGGTGTAATTTATAATTTATTTTAGGATTCTGTAGAAAACGTGGGATACCCTGCCATGGAAGTGAGTCAGGATGACAAACAACTCAATAAAATAGAGTGACACAGGTTTATTAAAATTAAATCAAAAAAACAATGGTAAATTACATAAATACAATTTCTCCAAGTAATACAATTTGATAAATATTGATTTTAGAATTAATATCACATCACAAATTCACAACAATTGTGTAGTTACTACTGCGAAATCTGAGCAATAAATTAAAATCTTAGAACCTAATACGAAAATACTTTATCTTCAAGTACATCTGGAAATAAATATTTCTTCCATCTATGAATATTGAAGTGATTAAATATACATTTGCTATTACAAACTACTGAAGGGAATGAAACACTGCTTTGAGATATCAAAAATTTCTGTTATTGACATTCAAGTCCTGTCTAAGCGTAGTGCACTTTCAAGCACTGCAAAGACATTTTTGTGAAAATACAATAAAATAACTACACAAACATGACAATATTGATTTCCAAGTTAATAATTAATAATAGATTTTTTTATTACTATCATCCACAACTGAAATTTATTTATTTATTTATTTTACGTCAAAAAAACAGTTACAAACTGCGTATGACGTGCTATGGGGAAAAGTGAATTGTGTGCACATTTTCAAAATTCTGTGATCCCTACACTAAGTCATATACTACTTAAATTTTGAAAGGGAGAAAAAAAAAACAAAAAAAAACTCCCATGTAATAAAATCTATTTTCAAGGATAAAGAAGCGCAAAATACTTAATTACTGAAACTTTACCAAAACAAACTTGACTCAATGATGATTCAAGCAAGCAGAAATGCATATCCTTATTTCACTACTTAGCTATGGCATTTAACATTACATATTAAGTCATTCATATTTAATAAGTGTATTTCACAAAACATTTTAGTAGAAAAACAATATAAAATAACCAATTCTTTAGAAGAATTAAAAGTTTAATTCACTGTACAAATATGGAAAATGAATATCTTCTCATTTGTACCATTATTTTTAGAATGTAAGAAGCTTGGTTCTTACACAAAGTTCAATAGATTAATATTTAAAATGACAGAGTTTGGAATGCAAGTACACGTTTAGTTTCATGAATTAATGTTTTTCTTTTTCTCATAACTTTTCCAAATTATTTTACACAAAATTATCTTATTAAGGTATTTGATAATTTAAATGTCTAAGTTTCAATTATTGTTGAACTAAATCACAAATAAGTTTCAACAATGACATTTAAGCAAATTTTGAAAACATTTTTAAAGTACTGAAAACTACTCTTCTTTTCATTATGGTAAAACATTCCATTTCCTAGCAACTCTCAGAGAGAATGCCAAGTTGTAATTTACTTCCAGACAGTAAATGGCGCAGCAGGAATTGTGCTTATCATTTCATTCAATTTATACAAGATATTAATAAATTATAGCTTAATAGCAGCAGCAATTTAAGAAAATTATTATTGAGTTATTACTGCAAGTGACAAGATCTCATTGTTTTGCATCCTACAAAAGGATGAACAATAACATCCATTTTATGCTGAGTGTTTTAAAGAGCAGCTATCACAAGAATGCACCTTATATCCAGTGCTTGTGCTACCACTTCTGTATCTAAACAATTCACAAAAGAAATGAAAGAAACGCACCAGACAAATTTTGAAACAACCATAAATTGTTTCAGAAGGGGGAAATTTGCCAGGTTCGTCAGTAAATACATTTAATATGACCCTGGAGCATTTAAAAAAGTATTTCTCATATAAGCATAAGTAAAACCTAGTATATTTATATTTCTGTTTTAAATCTTTTGCAACATTTGTCTGCAGTTACAAAAGTGATGCAACATGACATTTCTCTGATAAAACTGGCATAAGTGCCATGGTGTAACTTAAGAACAAATAAATTAGGCTCCAGGGTCAACAATATTCTAAGTTAAAGAATTAATTAAAAAGAAGTAGGTTTCAAAATAAAATATTCTTAAAACTAAAACTATTAAATATTAACTATCTTTAGTAATCAATTTACTGAAACCTACTTCTTTTAATACATGTTGAGATCCTCAAGCAGAACTCATTAACCGCATGTTTGCTCAGCAATAGTTTCATTGAATTTTGAATCTCAGAGCAATGCTCTTTACAGCCAAAGAACTGAAAATTTGAATTTTGACAAAAATTTTGAAGTTCCTCAAGAAGTTTTGGTGCATGTCCTTTGTTTTCTAAAAATTTGAAAATTTTCAAAGATAACTCCCAAAATATTTTAACAACAATTTCCTTTGGTTTGGAACATGTACACAAAACATTTCTTCTCTCACGTGGAGGAGTATGGTGGCAATAGATCAAGGATACAAAACAAGAATGGCACGACTTCAGATTGGGAATTTTGTTAAGGATTTTAATGGTTTTGCTTGCAGCCTCTTCAGATATTAGAGGATTGTCTATGGGATCTGAGGGCATTGTGGCAATCCAGGCACATGTTGTCTTCACTTCCTCTCCCCCCTTCAAGAAAGACGAATTGTCAACAACATCACAGACATGAGTGTCTCTTGCTCCTACACTCTCAATCTTACTCACAAATTCACGCAGATTTGAAAGAACATCTGCATCATCTTCCTCACAATTAAATTTACCATTGGCACCAATCATCCCATTCAAAATACATGATTTCAAAGCCAAATCAAACTGCAGACTGGTAGGGTCGTTATTGCGAATACCACGCTGCCTCACAACACCGAAGAGATTCTCAAGTGGATCTTGGTTGAGACGTCGAGTTGCCAACGATGTCACTCCCAAGCCTTCAAGCATTCTCCACAATGTGGAAACAGCATCGATATTGTTACACCATGCCTCCTTCACCTTAGTGAAAGCAGGCTTGCCATTTGCATTAACGAACTTCCATGAACGCAGTTTCTTTTCCATACTCTGCCAAAATTCTAAATGCTGAGAAGTGTTACTCAGTGGTCTTCTATAAAAGTGAGTGTCATCAAATTTCAAACCGTTAAATGAATCGAAGAGACGAGTGATGTCATTAATAAATTCAGCCAAATACTTGGCCCCTTCCACACCACATTTATACAGTGCATTAGCAACAGTTACACTCAAAACCTGAGCAGCTAACTTCACTTTCATTTTCCTTTTTGGATAAATGTGTTCATCTGTGATATTCCCCATGTTTTTATTAAATGATTTTTTTTCCAATTCAAAAAGGTCCACTAAAAATTGCCAGCTTGTTTCTTTTACTTCACCACTATCTGTTTTAAAAATAATTTTGTTTTCCAAAAGAGCATTTCTTGTTGCTTTGAGAACATGAGGAGGATCAGCAATTACAACAATTTTACAATTATTAATTTTTAAAATTGGTCTATCCCAATTGCAAGTTTTTAAAGCCAAAGTTTTCAAGCAGCGAACGTTAGTTGATGCCCGGTCACTCACAATGGCCACAATATTAAAACCAATTCTTTGTAAAGCACCTGTGACATCTATAATTATATTTTCTAAATCTGTGACCGAAATGGTACTATGAGACAAATAGTATGCTACAGGTTGCTTCCAATTGTCAATGAGACCACGAACCATAAAAACCAAAGCATGGTCTGCATATTGACACCTACGCTGGGAACCTATATCTTCATAGCCAAATATGTAATTTCTGGATGGACTAAAAGTTAAATTCTTTTGAATTTTCATTTCATCAAAAATTAGAGAACAAATTTTTGAATTTGGAGTCATAAATTTTAACTGATCCTCTAAATGCTGAAGCAAAACATCATCAAGGCCAACATGGAAAGGAATTTTATTGGAAAGTTGGAGAAGAGTAACAGGAGAAGGAAGTAACATGAACTTCCTGAGGAGTTTGTATGCCTGAAGACTACGGTTGCGAAGGGCTAAGCAAATTATCTTCACTTCTGTAGACCATCTACGACCAAAAGGAGATTTGGACTTGTTGCTGAGCTGTGCCTTCAGGAGGTTGTAAAACAGGGGCGAAATATGTTGCCCAATTTCATCTGCAAGGTTGTTCCATTCCTTCGTTCTCCTACGAGTAGACAGTAATTTGCCCTGAAGGAACTTCACACGCTCTTGCAGATGTTTAATTTTTGATTTCCGCTCCTGAAGGTCACGATACATCAGACGCTTACGAGGGGTGAGATCCTTCACACGAGTAGTACCAATGGATTTAAGAATCCCACCACTTGGTAAGCGAGCCTGAGAGCTTGGGGTTAATGGTCCTGCCCTAGGATCCTCAACTTGCCATTTCCCAGACGGCGTTGAGACTTCAGGTGAGGAAGAAGTGGCCCATTGTCCTGATGTGCTGGATGCCACCATCTCTTCCTCACCTTCCAAGACAGGCACAGCAAGAGCTATTACACAGTGAAAACAGAAGTTAATTTTCATGTTTTGACAATTATACAAAACATAAATCTCACTTCAAACAAGGTTACCTGACATTTCTGGAGCTGTTGAAATGGATTCCACTGCTGTAGCCAATCCTACAGAACCACCTGTAAAATAAATCAAAATCTTAATATTATTTCAGTGAAAACTCAAACCAAATATATGTGGTGCAAATGCACGAATATAATTGGCAGAGATTTGAATACATCAAAAACACTTCAATTTTTTCATTGCGTAACCTGCGATTTTCTGTATTTTAAGAAGATAAAATGAAAATATACTCACGTATGGGTCTTTCCACGTAAGAAAAGACCCTAAAAATTCAAGATGGCGGAGTTTCGGCACTGCCAACCTCATCGAAATAAAACACGAAAGCGCCGACGTGACTTGTTTAAATGTACGTTGTGGCCTTCAAAAATCCAGATATGCTGAAATGATTTGTTAATATTGTTTTACGACTTATAAATCGCAACAGCCATATGGTAAAATAATGTAATTTATAATTTATATATGAAATTTTTTATTAATTAATTATAATATTAAATATAATACTTTTAATTAAATTACTTATAAATTTAAAAATATTTGAACTCTCAGAATTAATAAAATCTTATTGAAACTGAAGAATAAATGAAATAGTAGAATGTTATTTTATTATACAATAGGAAAAAAAGGTATAAACAGGGGATTTATAGAATAGAGATGAAATGAAATGCAAGACAAAATAATTTTAATTTTCCAACAGTACACAATGAAGTGAAATAAAACTATTCTTTACTGAACTAGAAATATTTGTATAATAATGGTTTTATGCACGTAATATCGGCACATGACCACAATCAAAGCATATATAAGGAATGAACAAATCTACAGTATGAAAATGACAATGTTTGAAATTTCATGAAAATTGAATTGATTAGATATATGATTTTATATAATGCGAATGTTCAGTAAAGAATAAACTGATGCACCATGGGTGGTCAATTTTAATGACAAATTGCAAGGAACAGTCATTAAAATTTCTTGAACACCGATGGTCCACAGCAATTTATTTTCACAAATATTATTGAATTTTTACAATAATTTTAAAGCCTAATGCCCCTGGGCTTACAAACATTACAAAACATCCCGGCATTTACCTTAAGCGATCGGGGAAAACCAGGGAAAACAAAGGAGTAAGTATGCTACCATATATATAAAAAAAATTGAATAAAAAAGTGAATTAATCCTCAATTGGATTGTAAAAATATTATCATTAAAAATCAACGTTAAGAAATTTGGCTGACTTTACAAATTAATAAACTACTTAAAAATTTTACATATATTGATAGCATACCCATCCTCCCGATCAGGATGACGACTGAGGGCCGATTTCTAGCATGCATACAGAAACACAAGTCAAAATAATGGAGACATTTACATTACGTAAAATAATATACATAAAACATTCCATATTTAGAAAATGAAAAATCTGGTAAACACAGCAACCCTGCAACATAGAACAATCAATGCAGTATCTATTGTCCAAACATGATAAATTCAATAAACAGACATGTTATTGTTATAAGATCAAAAATTATTCCTAGGAAATTATGTTCTTGCAATGAAAAACAAAAAAATTAAAAAAGGAGAATATCACATTTAAATAAAAAAAATTGCAACTTAACTTATATATTACTTCAAACTCCAGCAACATATGAAATTGTCCGGAAGATAAGATGGCCCAAGAATTTATACTTCACATTACAGTATTCAATATAATATGTAACCAAAAAGATTTACCTACAAAACCAATAAAATTTACAAACATAAATAGAAATTCATTGAAAAATAACTTAAAATGATATGTTAATATCCAAAAAGTAATATAGCGCATCAGTAGTAAACATTACATTTTACTCTATATCATGCCAATAATATCATGAAATAAGTACTTACTAATTTCACTTTACAACTGATTACCATTTCAACAAAACATCTAAATAAAATGATGTATGTTCTGAACTCCATTATTGCATATGTGAAACATTTATTAATGTAATGTATGTTTCACACACATGTCAAATATTTGAAGTGCATTCATTTATATCACTTAGCATCCCTACTTAAACAGAACACAAACTCAGAGGCATTGGCAGTAATGATTAATTGTATTACAGGGATAATGTAAAGAAAATTGATTAACTGTTAATTCATTGGGGTTAATTAATGTTAATGAAATGGTGCTCTTAACTAGCGTCTTTGGTTGAATTGAGAAAGCAGGAGTTCACTCAGGATCTCAAACTCATTAAAACTATTAATGCACACTCACTTCTTTCTCATTGCAACTGTTCTCAAACCAAACAGACTGACTGAAGCACTGGCAGGAACAATTGACTGTAATATAAAATATTAAATTACAACCTGCAATTATCACAAACCCATAATCAAGTAAATTCAAGCAATACCTTTTCCGTAGCACAGTGTGACAAAAACTTGTACACAAACTAGACTTTTGTGGTTGCTTTCAGGAGGCAGCAGATTTATAATTACATGGCACATCTGTAAGATTGAATTTCATTTGTCACTAGTGTTTGACAATTACTCTACACTATTTGGGAATACTCACTAATTTCACATTGCAACCGTTCTCGAACCAAACCAAATAACTCAAGCACTGGCAGGAACAATTGACTGTAATGTAATAATATTAATGTAACAACTTGCAATAACCATAATTCCATAATCTTGTACTGTGTAGCTATACCTTTTCCTGGGCACAGTGTAACCAAATTTTTTCTTAATCTTGACTTAGTGGTTGCTTTACTGGGGCAGGAGTTTTATAATTTGAGGCACATCTGAAATATTCGGTAACATATTTTACAAGAAAATCACTTTTATTCCAAACGCTTTAATGCTTACTCACAGTCTTCACTTTTGCAACCCTACTCGAACCAAACCAAATAACTCAAGCACTGGCAGGAACAATTGACTGTAATGTAATAATATTAATGTAACAACTTGCAATAACCATAATTCCATAATCTTGTACTGTGTAGCTATACCTTTTCCTGGGCACAGTGTAACCAAATTTTTTCTTAATCTTGACTTAGTGGTTGCTTTACAGGGGCAGGAGTTTTATAATTTGAGGCACATCTGAAATATTCGGTAACATATTTTACAAGAAAATCACTTTTATTCCAAACGCTTTAATGCTTACTCACAGTTTTCACTTTTGCAACCCTACTCGATCCAAACACAAAACTGAAGCACTGGCAGGAACAATTGACTGTAATGTAATAATATTAATGTAACAACTTGCAATAACCATAATTCCATAATCTTGTACAGTGTAGCTATACCTTTTCCTGGGCACAGTGTAACCAAATTTTTTCTTAATCTTGACTTAGTGGTTGCTTTACTGGGGCAGGAGTTTTATAATTTGAGGCACATCTGAAATATTCGGTAACATATTTTACAAGAAAATCACTTTTATTCCAAACGCTTTAATGCTTACTCACAGTTTTCACTTTTGCAACCCTACTCGATCCAAACACAAAACTGAAGCACTGGCAGGAACAATTGACTGTAATGTAATAATATTAATGTAACAACTTGCAATAACCATAATTCCATAATCTTGTACTGTGTAGCTATACCTTTTCCTGGGCACAGTGTAACCAAATTTTTTCTTAATCTTGACTTAGTGGTTGCTTTACAGGGGCAGGAGTTTTGTAATTTGAGGCACATCTGAAATATTCAGTAACATATTTTACAAGAAAATCACTTTTATTCCGAACGCTTTAATGCTTACTCACTGTTTTCACATTTGCAACCCTACTCGATCCCAACACACAACTGAAGCACGGGCAGGAACAATTGACTGAAAATTGGGAGAATGTGTTAATGAAATGAAATTCTCTTCAACTCTCAATGGAGTATTTTCCAGTTCTTACCTGTTCTGTTGCACAGGAGGTCCCAACATGTTCTCTAACAACTGTGGGTGGTTGCATTAATATGTCAGATGTTTCTTGAGATGAAGTTGTGGAATCTCTAATTTTGTTTTAATTATTTCACATTGAAGATGTTCCTGGGATTGGCTCAAATGGAATTGTGTCTCCTTCCTCTCCTGTGCCTTCTTCAGCTGTGTCAGTTCCACTAGCACTGCTCAAATTTACAACTATTTCTTCATAATCTTCTTCCACTGCCTCTCTTTCATAATACTCTTCAATAATTTTTTCTGTATGTTCCACTGAATTCTTCCAAATTTCTGGTGTGACCTGTTAATGCCATACCATAATTTTCTACTTTATTGTTTCACTAATTTTGAAAAAAATTATAATCATAACTGTTGTCATATATTTACTATTTTTCTATAATGGTGTATTGAAAACTTTACCTGATTTAGTGCCTCATTCCACACAGCTTTAGTTCTCTCCATTCCTTGCCCTGGCCTTTCACATACAGTTTTGTTGTAGTACCCTTTTGAAATGCCCCACACATGTTCAATAGGATTGAATTTGCAATGATATGGTGGCAGCCTCAAAACTGTGTGCCCTTCTGCAGCGAGCATGTCATCAACTACATACCTTTACCCATACATTGCTGAGGTCAGTTATTTATTAGATTTATATATCATTTATTTATCACAAGTGTAGATGTATATATTTGTACATATTTAAAGTACATATTTTAATATTTTATTACAATGATGCAACAGAACAAGATAATATGATGCAAAATATTAATGAAATGTATTCTTTAATGCACTGATATGTATCTCGTGGTACCTTTTTATCCTTTCACAATGTTGGCTCGCCAGGGCAGCAAGTGAGATTTTATTTGCAACTTCTGGCACTCGTACTCCTCGCTGGTTCAGCCATTCCTAAAAATTATTTTCTTTGGTTAAATTACTTATTTCATTAAGCACAATACTTTCATTTCATTTCTGATACTTACGATCAGTTGATCCTTTCGCCACTTTGTTGTTGGATGCCTCTCTACCTGCCTTGAATGGTATGAAGCATTATCCATGACAATGATGCAAGGTCTTAAATTGCGAATGCCAGGAATCAGTTGTTTCTTAACCCAGGCTTCAAAAGTAGAACTGTTCATTGCTCCATGATAATCTTGCCCCCTTTTTAGGTCAGTAGCAAATATCAGACCAGCACCTACAAAATGTCATGCTTCGTACACATGCCTCAGTTTGTACATAATTATTGCCATTAAAACTGAAAACATTTGTACCTGGTACAAAACCTTCTCTCGTTCCTGCATGAACCACAACTAGCCTCCTTCCCTCCGGTGGTCTTCTAATTACTCCTTTACTGGTGCCTGGTAGTTGCCATGAATAAGTAGTTGAACCTAATGAAAATTATGTTTCTTTCTTGTAATTTTTACTCATAAGTAATATACATTTAATATATATATTTTCAGTAATATACATTTTCAAAGGGCTATTTTACCATTCATATAGATCCATGTCTCATCAAGGTACACTACAGTTTTTGGGTTTTGACTTCTCTTATTTTTCATATAGTCTGCCACAAAATATAACCTCTTTACAATTATTTCATTTGACTCACAAATACGAATATTTGGGTCTCCTTTCCTCCATGCTAAACCCATTTCCTTAATAATTCTGAACAATGTTGTGCGTGACCCTCTAAATAAAAAAAATATCATAATTTTCCTTCACGTACTGCCAAACATCTGTAAGTGAGAGTCTCCTGCCTGTTGCAAATGAATAGGTCTTTAGAAAGTCTTCAAAAAGTGAGCCACATACTTCATCATTCCTCTAAATATAAAATATCTTACCATTATCAGCTTCCTGGTAAATATATCTGCTAATAGCTTCTCTTGCAAATCCATCAGCTGAATCTCTCACAGGTCGTGATCGCTTCCTCTTTTTGCTTGGAGTTTGAATACATTTTCCTGCCTTATAATCCCTAATAACGCTTGCCAGAGTTGTATAAGGTCTCTGTAATATATGAATATATTTCAATAAAATAATTATGATTCACACACACATGTTCATTGTGAAGACGTTCTTGAGGCATGCAATAAAAAGTCAATAATTATTGTGACATTGATGGCTTACCCCCACAATTACAGCTACCTTTGCAATGACACTGCTCTCAGGAAGTTTCACTTCTTTACGAGAATTTTTCTCGCTCTTGTATTTATAAACATTAAGAAGGACCTGCCTTTCACCACTCGATAAAATCCACTTCCCCTTCTGCTTCACTGGTGAGTTATTTCTAGAATTACCTGACATTTCTAAAAATGTCAAGCACAGCACACAATAAGATTTCCCTTGGGAAACAATTCGCGCACTGGAAACGCAAAAAAAATTGCTTTTTCAGCACGCAAGTGCGGGATGCGGCTCACTCGCATAAGCTCACAATCTCCACACAACGCTTTGCTGGTTGAAACCGTTGAAGTTGGCACAAATTCATTTCGCTCGCACGCATGCCATTCTCCGGCCAAGAAAAAGTCCCTGGCAGCTATATTTCCATTACGTCGGGAATTTACGTTGGGGTTGGCACCTACTTTCTCCAACCTAAAGGGTAATCAAAAGTCCCTAAGTCAATGTAGTATGTATGGCGGGTGGTTTACGGGAGGTTGGTATTGCCAAGCTCTCTGGGTCACATCTTACGTGGAATAAATCTTAAGCACGGAACTGCACCACATCGCAGTCTCCTTTTGAGGCCAACAGCAAGGAAATCCTCAGCTCTGAAATGCGCACTGCATATTCGCCTGCCTCGGATACTTTCAACATCTGGGATCCCAGCAAATTCCAGCCATTTTTCCACAATCAATGGCCTTCGATTGCTCGACGGAAATCTGTGGAAAGTTATTCCTTGCAAACGTCTTTCCGACGATTCAAAATTCACGTGACAAACACAACAGCCAGGCATCTGAAAAAAATAGTGTGCTATTTTGACGTATGCTCTATATTGCAGAATAAATGACGAATTTTCATATGTAAAAGGGTTTAATGATAATGATTTAATAAAAACACCGAAGCCTTACCTCTTAATAGCTTAATATGCAAGCAAAAAATCACGTAGACGAAAATCACGTATGAAATGAACGTCAGGAGCCCGCTCAAACCAATCACGTGTTCAATTCAAAGCACTGTTCCAAAACAGTCGCTACTTCATCTTCGGCTACATTCGTATATTCGCGGTCAATTTCCTATTCTTCGATTTTCTTTCTCTGTTTAATATTAGCTTTCTCTTTCTAACACTGCGACTGCAGCGCTAACTACGTTTAGGCTCCAAACTCGTCCTTGTCGAGAACGTGCGCCGGGCTTGGCTCTATTAAGCTTGAACCCCCTGGGCTCCCACTTCATTTCCCCATAAGGTCTGTGCAGTGGGCGGACACGGCCGTGTTGACGGACCGTCGTGTAACGAACTTCTTCCAAGTAATTGCAGTGACGTTCGTATGTGTCGCGGTAGTCGCATACGGAAAGCGTATTACTCTTTGCCATTCAGTTAGACGTTCGATGCATATGCTTCGTAGGAAATTAATTATTATTTATGTATTACTTTAGGGAAGGGCAAAGATAACTTGTAAATTAATAGACAGTTTTAAAAACGAAAAAAATTATTTATTTTTTTCTTTTCCACTACAAAATTAAATATTGAAGTTATAGTTTAAATCATACAGTATAAAATGATTCTAAAACAAAATAATAAACTTACAACAAAACTCTGAAAATTAAAAACTGGAAAATATAATATTAAATATATATCAGAACCAACCAACATTCTATTATTTACATTACAAATTTAACAAAATTAGTTCAAAACCTTAAAAAAATCATAGCATTGACAAACTTGAAATCTTAAAAAGCAATTAAACAAGACTGAACTCAAAATTGCGGAGAAATAAGTTACAACAAAATGTTTTATAAAGAATGCACACAATATAAAAAATCACAATAATAAAAGGAGACAATAATTAACCCCACTCATTGAAAATGCTGTTGAACCTAATTTGTAACATTTTGAAAGTTGTCATTGCATTATGACATTAAAGAAGAAATAAGTCTGTCAATTTTTCTGAATATTTTGCAGACCCCATATATCTGCATAAATTTATCAAAGAACACAAAAGTTGCAAGAAACAATCAGTAAAATAAATATTATGTAGACCAATAATGTCATGCTTTTTAACATGTTTCAACTCTAAATATAACATTGTCTTGATGACACTACTGTCATTATCTGGATAAGAAGTTCTTGCATTGTTTGATATAAGAATCAAGAGGGGCCTGAGATTAGGACACATACCACATAATTTCCAGCAAGCAAGCAGAAAACACTAAATGAAAACTAAAATACATGTTTTAGAAAATAAGAAAACCAATATACAAATACAAACAATGGTGCGAGATCTTGCTGCAATCGAACCGAATACTCATTAACATAGATGTTATAACAGGTAATGTGAGCAAAGAAAACATGGGACTAAAAAGATTATTTAAATAGGTATATCTTAATAATGTTGGAATAAGATAATTAAATCTTTGCTACAAGAATTCATGTTTAAAACTGAAGAGTTTCCTTCTTTCATTAACACTTTTCACAAATGTGTAATTCATTTTGGTCCACATAACTTACATGTCACAAAGCAATAAGTTCCCATTTTCTTTTATAACGTTAATTTTCAATTTTTAAATTTTACTTATGTTCATTTCATTGGCAATTCAGTGTATCCTCTCTATTTAGCTGATTTAGAAATTATAATCCTTGTTTTTGAATTAATTTTTTAACATTAAAAAGAATTTATTTACTTATTTTGTAGTTTTAATTTTCCTAATTGCAATAAATAAATTCTTTGTTTAAGTATTGGAAAAACTTGCTTTCTTGATTTCATAGAGCAAAAATATTTATTAACTCAAATTCCTCCAACTCAATGAATAAATTAATTCTCAATTCCACTTAAGTATTTTAATCTATTTTCTAGAAACTTATCATGCACAAAAATCATACATACAAAAATTATTAAAAATATTTTGAATGTTGGTTCTTCAATTTTGTTCAACATTTTTCATTTTTTTCACATTTTTTATGTATATCAAAATTAATACCATCAAATAGATCCTGAATAATTGCATTCAAATTCTGTTCAATCCTTGAACTTTTTTTACGACTTTTATATGACTTTCACAATCCTAATGTCATTTACATTCAGAAAAGTATTAGTACTATAAGTTCTCTTCAAATTTGTTAATAAAGGTTCTTTTTTTATTTGGATCCACCCATAGTAAATATTGAAGAAAATTACTCAAAAATCGTTAATGCTGCAGTTGGGTATCTCTCCTGGTCTATTCTATCCAGCTGTTATTCGCTTCATTTTTGAACCACTAAAACAAATCTTATAAAGTCATTTTGCGCAAAGTTCCATGCTAGTCAATAAGAAGCCCGAATAGAGGGGATTTGTGCAGATATGCTTGCATTAACTAGTAATGAAATTTCATTTTGCCACATCATAGAATTTTCTCTGGGATTTCATCTATCATTAACAACAACAAGAATAATGGTATTAAATAATAATAATAATAATAATAATAATAACAATAACAAAAACAACAACAACAACAACAGATGACTCCACTTTTCTGACCTAAGAGGTATCACTTCAAAATTCGCCGCTTTTTCATGCATTACATTACCTTCCACTGCGTAAGCGGTAGTGAGAAAGTAAAAAAAAAAACATTTGAGTTGCCTCTTTTGTCTCTCGAAGTAAAGGAATTAAATCTCTTCGATAATTATAAAGAAATGTCGATGGTTTTAATTTCTTTAAATTATTAGTACAGTTAAAGAATATGTTGACGCCAGTCAGAAAACTGGCAGTGAGGGCCACATAAACGAAATTATTCTTCAAGAAATGAAAAATCAATGAAGTTTTGTTTTATTTCCTTGGTTTCTCTTTATTATTAATTGTTATTGACCTATCTTATATGAACTTTATTTAAATTTATTTATCGAGCAGACATAATACAATTGGATTCACATGTTAGCAAGAGACGTGTTGAATACAATTAGGGAATTACATAAAAAATGTTTTCAATAATTAGCAACGAATTAAGAGAAATCATTACTATTTCGGCTGGAATTTTTAAAATATATTACCTGTTGAACAACCTAAATACAATGGAAACCTGACTTAAATTAATGAGAAAATGATTTTATTACTGCAAATGCCAGTGCCTATTAAAGCGAACATTGATTGTTACAATGTTTTTCATATTATTGCAACTATTTGAGGTGTTTATGTCTTCCATTTTATTTAATAAATAAAAAATGTAGAAAAATAATATTGCATACGTGACATTCATTGAGTCACATATGATGAATGCAGGAGTTGCGCGTTTTCTTGTGTTCCGCATATATTCTTTGGTCGGTATCGAGATGGCCGAGTTGAAATAACTCACTTCCTTTGAATCATAGGTAATTGATAACTTAGCACTTAAGGGCTATTCCTTGCGACAAATATATTGAATATGTAACAAAAGCCACTCCATTGTGCAGGACATTGTAAGAGAGTTTAGAGAGGAACGTTTGACGAAAAAAATTGCCACGAAACCAAAGGAACGTAGGTTGAATGAACGCGAGGAATGATTTGTACTTCAAGTTTGTAGAAAATCTCGATTAAGTGCTCCTCAATTATGTGTCTTAGTGGAAAATGTTGTGTACAAGGAAGTTAAGGTGAAAGACAACAGTTCTTTCATAAACAATTTTATTATAGCCAAACCACAATCCAAAAATCTAGTCCACAAATACAGCCAGGTCAAAAATCAAAGTTCCAGGAGATGTACCTATTCGAAGCAAATTTACAGTCCGCTGGAGAATCACTACCGTAGCACGCACACGTCAACAAGCACTACCAACTCACACTAGACACTCTATCAGCTTCCTAAATAGTCACTGTATACCACTTTTTTTTTTTTTTTTTCGGCGTAGCCGAAGGTCAGTGTTTTGGTTTCGATACACGTGTATCGGGTTTTGCAGTGCACACGCGTTTGCGTTTTACTGCTAAGTGTGAGTTAGTGATGTAGGTACGCGACGGACCTTAGTCAAATGCCAGTTTTGGCGATTTTGCTAAGTCACTTCAGTGACTTTGTCAAATTTTGAGTTTGCTCGCTCTAAGCCCTCAGTATATCCGAGGGTAGAGCTTGTCTTTTTCCTATGGTGAGGACATGTTTGTGGAATTGTTTGAGTGTAGTCGGTGCTTCGTTTGATTGAAAGGCTTGATAAGCTTCATTGAATGATAGCCGTCTCAAGCATTGAGTGAAGGATTCGATATCGAGTTCCTTCCTCAGTACTTTCAGTCTTTTCCGAAACGGAGGGCGTGCTATGAGCCGTAGAACTCTGTTCTGAATTCGCTCAAGTGTGTCCTTGTACTTCTTTCCTGTGGTCCCCCACGTCGCCGCGGCGTAAGTGGCCACAGGCCGGCAGCACGTTTTATAGAGTGCCAGCCGAAGGTCCAAGGGAAGTGTAGGATCCTTTAAGAGAGGTTTCAGTAGGCGCACCCTTAGTTGGAGCTTTGATCGGATACGCCTGACGTGTAAATGCCAGCGTAGTCTCCGATCGAAAGTGACGCCTAGGTATGTTGCCTTAGGTGCCCATTTAAGTGCTTGGGTTCCTATGGTGATTTGCTTAGGTGGTGCAAACCGTTTTGCGTTCTTGTGTATATGGCGAGTGTAGCAGATTGCCTGAGATTTTTCCGCTGAGAAGGTCAAGTGGTTTTCTTCTGCCCACTTCAGCGTCAGGTTCATCTGTTTTTGTAGTGTTTTTAGTTTGTGGTCTCGGTTTATTCCTCTTGCTAGGATTGCTATGTCATCGGCATAGAGGATTAACCGTATTCGTGGTATATGTGGTATGTCATTGACATATAGCGAGAACAATAGCGGGGAGAGTACGGAGCCTTGGGGGACCCCGGCGAAGATTCCGCGTTTTGAGGATCTCGCTTTCCCTACTTTTACCACGAAAGTGCGGTTTTCAAGGAAAGATGTAATCATATCGGTAACATCTTGTGGGAGGCAGCGCTTAAGTTTCGCGATTAGTTTGTTGTGGGGTACCTTATCAAAGGCTTGTACCATACCTGTTGAACAACCTAAATACAATGGAAACCTGACTTAATAAATTAATGAGAAAATGATTTTATTACTGCAAATGCCAGTGCCTATTAATGCGAACACTGATTGTTACAATGTTTTTCATATTATTGCAACTATTTGAGGTGTTTATGTCTTCCATTTTATTTAATACATAAAAAATGTAGAAAAATAATATTGAATACGTGACATTCATTGAGTCACATATGATGAATGCAGGAGTTGCGCGTTTTCTTGTGTTCCGCATATATTCTTTGGTCGGTATCGAGATGGCCGAGTTGAAATAACTCACTTCCTTTGAATCATAGGTAATTGATAACTTAGCACTTAAGGGCTATTCCTTGCGACAAATATATTGAATAGGTAACAAAAGCCACTCCATTGTGCAGGACATTGTAAGAGAGTTTAGAGAGGAACGTTTGACGAAAAAAATTGCCAAGAAAACCAAAGGAACGTAGGTTGAATGAACGCGAGGAATGATTTGTACTTCAAGTTTGTAGAAAATCTCGATTAAGTGCTCCTCAATTATGTGTCTTAGTGGAAAATGTTGTGTACAAGGAAGTTAAGGTGAAAGACAACAGTTCTTTCATAAACAATTTTATTATAGCCAAACCACAATCCAAAAATCTAGTCCACAAATACAGCCAGGTCAAAAATCAAAGTTCCAGGAGATGTATCTATTCGAAGCAAATTTACAGTCCGCCGGAGAATCACTACCGTAGCACGCATACGTCAACAAGAACTTCCAACTCACTCTATCAGCTTCCAAAACAGTCACTGTCTACCACCCCTGCCTGGGGCCCTTATATACGCCCCGAGGTACCGCGGCGAGTCTCTCACTTGCCCCCTCCGTGGGGAGGTATCGAGGGGAGGTGCCCCTTCGGAGAACGCGTTGCCGACGCGGTCCGGTGCCCATGGGAAAGCGCCGCCGCTCGCCCTGCTCCTGGTGGTGTCATTCGGAACTACTCATTCCTAACCTGGTCGCGCCCGGCGGCGCAACCCTGCAGCGGCCACAAGTCCTCGGGGCACACTTGCTGTGGTACACAGCAGAAAATGTATCTAAAAAGATGATATCCGATCAGACTGTTCGTCGTGTTTTATGGAAGAACTAGTTTCATGGACGAATAGCGTGGAACAGGGTTTTCGTTAGCAGGGAAATCGTAAGAAAAGACTTGCATTTCCTAGGCAGCATGTGAATAAGGGAGAACAATTTTGGAACAAGGTAATTTGGCCTGAGGAATGTAAAATAAACCTCCTCGGGTCACATGGGATACGTCGGGTCTGGAGGAAGTCAAATACAGATGATTGTTTCATGAATACAATTCCCACGGTGAAATATGGTAGTGGATCAGTTATGTTGTGGTTTGTATGTATTAAGAGGGTTGGTACGATCCAATTCATTTATGGAAGTATGAATACCAACGTTTATTTAAACATTTTGAAAACAATGTGCTGAAAAAATGGACTTGCCGCCTGTTTAGCATTTTCAGCAGGACAATGATAGTAAGCACGAGGTTCAATATGCCATGTTTAAAATGGAACGTGCGAAAATAACTCCAACCACCACTTCAAAGCTTGGAGCATTTGTGGTCAGATTTAAAGAAAGATTAGAAAACTGGTGTGAAAAACTGAGAACTAAAACATCTTGTGGAAACAGAATGGAAGAAAACCCACAACTTGCAAGAACTTTGTTCCTTCCATGAAGAGGCGATGCCTACCTGGGTAAAAAGGGATATGCAACAAAAAACCGGAACCATAGTTCACTATTATTATATTTTATTTTATGATATTACTTCTAGTGTACGAATACCAAATTTGCATTAAACTGAACATTGCTCTTTTTTAAAATTAATGCACTGATTCTAGTACAGGACCTATGTTTTTGTTTGTAATGAGATTGTTTATTTTATAACGACTGTTTTTTGAAAACACTTTAACCTAAATAATTAGATATTAGCTTGTGAAAGACAAATATACGAATAAGAATGTTAGATACTGTATCTTGTGGCTGTTAGGATCTGCCTTTTCCGTGGATGACATCATGGAGATATGCGTGCGTTGAGTACTTCATGTCAGTAATGTTGGCTGCAGAAAATGGCAGCGAGGAATGCGGTCGCCTGTGAATTCATTTTATGTACCATTAATTTCGGCTTCCTCACATGACCTGCTGAGTTTAGAAATCTTATTTTACGAAGATGAGACATCACTATACATCTTGAATTCCAATAACACAATATCTTCTTATATTTCCAACACCTTATTTGCTGGGAAAAAAAGTTCGAAGGGCCGTTTTTCCAGATATGTAATACAATATTATATATTTTTGTAATATTTTAATATTTGTGGTAAATTTGGCTTTCAAGTGATATGTCCTAGTTTATAATGTTTTGCTCATTGTTCAGATCGTTTATGATGCGTTCAGGACAGTGATTTTTTGCCAGAGGTTCTAACTAGTATAGTATCACTGTAAAAATTTTTTTCCAGCCATTTGAACGAGAATGTCAGCTGTTAATGTCTCTTCAGAGTGAGTTTAGTGTGTGTAGTTGAAGGTTAGGGTTAAGTTAGTTTTCAAGTGTGATTTACAATGTACCAATACCATCAATATAAAGAATACTATAAGAATTGATACCATTCATATCAACAAGATGAAACTGTGTATGCATGTAAATTCACTTATAGTTGTAAAGGGGCATGCCATAAATTCTGTATTTCAAAGAGCCTCTATTGTTAACTTTCATTATGGTTTTAATTAAGCTTGCTATAGACTAAATGTTCATCACAAAATTATGTGTATAAATAATATTCTTCAAAAGGAAGTTTTAAAAGTGAACTTTCCTTGTATTCTAGCAGTATAAATACATTGACATGCGAACATTCTTAAGTAGATGGTATTGCAAGAATAAAAGTTGTAAAATTGGCAAGCACAGGTTTGACAATGTTTGTGAAATTATTGAAACACACTTGAACTTGTTAATCACTGATAATAAGCTCAATTTAATTAGTCATCACTGAGTCAAAAAATCATTCAAAAAACTGAACAAGAAAATATTTTCTTAATTATTGAAAAACTATTCAATATCTGCATCAAAAGTTGAGTAATTCTGAATTTATGATCTATCTTGGAATTTCATCCACTATCCATTGAGGAACTAGTAGTGCTTTTGGACAATAAATATATAGCCTGTATCTAAATATAAGGGAAACCTACTAAGTCCAAAAACTCTTGAATTTTTTACTTATTTCTTATTACTAATTTCTTACTTATTTCATTACTTGTACTAGATAAGGTAGAGGTAATGCCTGAAAGGAAAAAAGAAAACAAAAAAGAAGTTTTTGAGGAATGTTCCCGCAGTTGCATGTTTCTTGTTTATTTATAAAATTATCAATAACATTCATTCATGCTATACCTTTATTACAATTTTGATATGATAAAATTGCACCTGCGTTGATAACTGGCATGTCCTTAGATAATGATACAATATTAAAGAAGTTATGGTCACTAGATATATTTAGACAAATTTCTAAATTCATGGTTTCAATATTCAGTCAACAGCAAAGTAAATTAATCGGCATGTATTATTTGCTTATATTCATTTTGTAAAATCTTGAATTCAGCTATTTTTCACGTGTATGACTATTCTTAGATAATTTAAAAATAAATATTGTTTATGAAATAACTTTTTATTTTGCACTCCCTGGACTACATTTCATTTCACTGACTTTGAATTCCTAATAATTATTGGCTTCTAAATTGCCTAGCGTGAATATTTTACATAAAAAATATGTAATTATAATTTGCCGTCAGTTTGAAAAATTGCTGCGTAATGTAATTGTCCCGATCGTCATTACGCGCCATCTCCATTGGCAGATCACCCTTCGACGCTATTGGCTGAAAAGTGGGGTAAAGGTGGATGCTTCCCCTCCATGGGAATGAGAGATCTCAATAAGAGCGTTGAGAATAACGTTAAGTGCGGTCTCTGATATAAAACTCTTTGCACACAGCCCGTCGCAATTGACGAGGCTGACGCTGCTATCTGTTGCCCGTACTTCGATTTAAACGTAGTGGCGTTTAAAACTCACAAATTGGACGGTCGTCCTATTGGGAGCTTCAATTCAAAAACTTCCAAAACTAAGTCTAAACGAGGCTCCCGGTTGGATGTCGAATGTCCCTCTCTCCTTTCAGCACATGAGCCCACCGCAACATCCTTGCACCGCCACGACGTTTAACTCTGAGTATAGGTAGGACACCACGCGCTGTGCCGCAACTTATCACTCGTCGCCGCCGGTTGAAGCACACAAAGGATACGGCCTTACGACGTTCATCGCTGCGAATCGGCCAGACTTTGCTAAAAAAAATCTCCGGGTGAAGCTCTTCCTGTACACTATGCATTCGTTGGAACGTTCTCGCTGTGAATTTGCATGTGAATTTTTCGGGCGACATTCTTATCGCACGCGGATTATTCGCGAGAGCGTTCTCCGCCGTGAATCCGAATGTGTCTTACTAAAGAACTTCTCCGGCCGAAATTCTTCTGGCACGCTGAGCATTCGAAAGAGCGTTCAGCGCGGTGAATCAGCATGTGCTTTACTAAAGTATTTTTCCGGGCGAAATTCTTCTGGCACACAGAGCATTCGTGAGGGCGTTCTCCGCTGTGAATCCGCATGTGCTCCACTAAAGAATTTTTCTGGCTGAAGCTCTGGTGGCACACGGAGCATTCGTAAGGGCGTTCTCCGCTGTGAATGCGCAAGTGCGTTACTAAATTACTTCTTTGGGTGCAACTCCAGTGGCACACGGAGCATTCGTGAGGGCGTTCTCCGCTGTGCATCCGCATGTGCGATACTAAATTACTTTTCCTGGTGAAGCACCGATGGCACTCGGAGCATTCGTGAGGGCTTTCTCCGTTGTGAATCCGCAAGTGTTCTACTAAAATCCATTTCTGGGTGAAGCTCTTGTGGCACACGGAGCATTCGTAAGGGCGTTCTCCGTTGTGAATACGCATGTGTCTTACTAACTTACCTTTATCAATGAAACTCATTTGACACTCGGAGCATTCGTGTGGGCGTTCTCCGCTGTGAATCCGCATGTGCGATACTAAATTACTTTTCCGGGTGAAGCTCCGATGGCACTCGGAGCATTCGTAAGGGCGTTCTCCGCTGTGAATCCGCATGTGCTCCACTAAAGGATTTTTCTGGCTGAAGCTCTTTTGGCACACGGAGCATTCGTAAGGGCGTTCTCCGCTGTGAATGCGCATGTGCGTTACTAAATTACTTCTTTGGGTGCAACTCCAGTGGCACACGGAGCATTCGTAAGGGCGTTCTCCGTTGTGAATCCGCAAGTGTTCTACTAATATACATTTTTGGGTGAAGCTCTTGTGGCACACAGAGCATTCGTGAGGGCGTTCTCCGCTGTGAATCCGCATGTGCGTTACTAAATTACTTCTCAGGGCGAACTTCTTCTGACACAAGGAGCATTCGTGAGGGCGTTCTCCGCTGTGAATCGCCATGTGCCT
>BLKR01008086.1:0-26147 GCA_011170035.1 Teleogryllus occipitalis
GGAGGATTCACGTAATACACACTAGCACTCAGCACATCTGGCTAATAATGTTCAGGTTTTGACATTTAGTATGAAAGTATGAATGAAGTAGTTAAATGTATAATTGTCCTTAAAGCTATGAAATTAATATTAGAAATAAGTTGTCAACAATATATAAGATTAGTGTATTAAGTATGATAAATCTATCACTATATGGTACCTTGGTAGACAGGAAAAATTCATTTCAAGTATTGAAACCACTAACAGTTTGTACTTAGTTTACTAGAAATAAAATTATTGTACTTTAATAATCCACTATAGAAATAATTTCCTCTATTTTGGGAGATTTATCCAATTGTTTGGAGGAATGTAACTAAAAATAAAGTGATTTTTGAAAATGTATTTTCTATCTTATCTTTGCAATTAAAATTTTAAAAGGTTTAGTTGACAAAAACATTTTATTGAATTATATTTATTGTTTGTACTGAGTGATTTATTGAACAATATTATTATTTCTGAAATGTCTCAGATTGTAGCTACATGTCAAAACATATTTACGAACAAAAGAATAATGTATTATTTTATTGAGGTCGTGTATTGCAGTAGTTCAAAAGGCACTTTTGAGTTTTACTTCGATACTCATGTTGTCCACTGTATGTTTCTCAATGGACTCGTTCCTTTATTGACTGTTATCACTTGTAACATATATCAGGAAAACTAGAACGCCGCAGCATTGTAGATATAGCACATTATTTAGCTTTTATATCTAATATCTGACCAATAAGCTGTCAAAACTGAGAGAACATGACGCCATAAATCTATATTGATAAAAAATAGAGATGACACTTATAGTTGATAGAATAAATGTCACTAAGAAATACTAGGCACTGTATGACAAAAATACCTTTCCTCAGTCGTTGCTATTTGATATTTGAATTTTTGATGAACAACTCAAATTCAATTCTATTCTTTAGAAAATAGTATGAAAATGATGAAATACCTATATCAACATTAGTTGATTTGTAGTTGAGAAATGTAACATTTTCAACCAAAAAATTCACGATTATGTATTTAACTGTTCGGTTGGGGCGGCGGGGGCGGCGGGGACGGCGGGGGCGGCGGGGGCGGCGGGGGCGGCGGGGGCGGCGGGGGCGGCGGGGGCGGCGGGGGCGGCGGGGGCGGCGGGGCGGCGAGGGCAGCAAGGACGCCAAAGGCTGCGGTGGGAGGGGTGGGCGGCGGGGGCGGAGGGGGGGACGGCGGAGTGAGGAAAGCGCCGTGGGCAGTGCAGATTGCGAGATAGCACCAAAGAGGACGGGCGGGGATGTCGGGGAGGCAGTGACAAGGTGGATAGTGTGTGGCGAGGCGGCAGTAACGGAGGATCCGGGCGGGGACATCGTGTCGGCGGCGCGGCGGGGAGGGTGGGTGTATATGTCATGGAGGGGGCGGGTCCGGCAGGGTTGTGGATGCTGAGTGAGCGACAGGGGCGGTGGTGGCGGTGGCGGCATGGGAGGCGTGTCCGGTGAGGGCAGCCATTGCGACAGGTCGCACGGTGACCCTCCAGGCGCTGCCGCCGCCGCCGCCGCAGGCCCGCACGCACTACTCTCGATTAAGCGCGTGGAAAAACAGTGGCGCAGGGCCTCCCTCCCACCTCTCCCTCGTGCTCGCGCGCGCCCTCCCTTCGGGCAGTGGCAGCTGGGCTGTCTGGCCACCGACGGACTACATCTTCCACCGAAGGGCGTCACGGGGCCTATTGCACGACGCCCTCCTTTAGCACACTAAGTTGTCGGGGTTAGATGTTTGGAAGGGCAAACGGTCCCACGCCAATTATCGCCAGCTACTATTTCTTCTGCCATTTCCATGTGATATTTACGTACTGCACCTAATAATTTTTATTTTATTATATTTTTCTTTTTTTTCTGACGATAACAGGACGCAAAATACTGACATTTTACCACATTGTTTTCTTGCTCTAAATCAAATGTGGATCGTTACGCCTACTTATATCAGATGTAACCTAACAAAGCAAAATTGTTGGTTTAAAGTAGTTTTGTATTTTCAATACATAAATTATTGTACACGGTTGATTTTCATACATAGGCTTCTCCCTCCTTGTACTCGTATACTTACATATTATTCCAACCATCAAGAAACGCTGCGCGATTTTTTATTTCCACCACATATTCCTTGTCAAATGCGGCGAAACGCATGCCCAGATATAAAATTAGAAACAAAAGGCAAAAGTGTCGTAGATTTTTAATTATAAAAATTGAATATTTTCCAGTTTCTTTATTTTCTTTAGTTGTCATTAGCTGGAGATAAGTAGACGTTATTTGTACTATGCTTAACTTCTTGCTACACCGCTGAAAAGTAATGAATTTCCCACTTCCAATTGAAATCAATAAAATGGATTAGATATTTCTCAATTGCTTCTAAGAGCTGTGAGCTATTTCATAGTAAAAAATCAAACTTTACCATCAAGCACATTTCATTTGCTCACTCCACTCCTGCATGCAATGTTCTTGCGAAACCAATAATAAACATCGAGGCTGTAATGCATGGCAACTAACAAACAGCATCGTGTTGTAGAAGTTGGGAACACGGCTGAATTAGCAAATTTTGCCGGCGCGAGTGAACAACACAGCCGTACACGCGGAGCATTTTACTCCAGACCTGCGGGGGTGGGGGAGGGGGGCGTGGGCGACATGGTCGGCGCACGTGTCGTGCGGCGCGCCGGCCCACTTTTGGTTCGCGCCCTCGGCGCCCTCTAATCCAGGGCCAACCCAACTGCCCTATCTTCCCCATGTAAACCCTCAAGCGGGCGCGTGGGATCCGTGTAGCGTTAATGGGGGCATGGGCGTTTAGCGATGCAGTTTATTTTTAAGCATACGAGGGTTTAATTTTGTCGAAATGCCTTCGCGAAACACTAGTTACAACGGTAGGTATTATAATCAATTGAATTTGTTCAAAGTATACTAACCTTTCTGTACATGATCAGCTACTGTGTAGGTTGTATCTTTTTTGTGCGACAGATTAGTGCAGTGCTGAGAGGATTCAATAGTTGAGAAGTGAAGTGGGTATCTTGTGATTTGGGCGTGAATGATAATATTATCTTATCTTCTTCCTCTACTTTCTGGCAGAGATATAAATTCAGAAGCCAAAGTAAAAGGCAGAATAAAAGAAGAGATAAAGAAGAAGAGAGAAGAGAAAAAGTAGAAACACATTACATCATGACTCCAAAATAAACAAAAAGAACTATTAAAATAGAACTCAATGGAAACTGAAGTAAAAAAATGTGTTATTTATCAATTATAAATTACATTACTTCTGAGACTACAGTATTCTAAACGTTAACTTTCCAAACTACAAAGAATCTGTGAATGAACACATTTTTTCTCCTTTCTCTGAAAATATTTATGTAAGTAATTCCTGAACATTTACAAGATTATTTGTTTTTAGAATACTTTATTACTCACCAGGACAGACAACAAATTCCAATCAGTAAAACAAATTGGAGTATTCGATAGAAGTTTCTTAATACACTGCAAGTTTCTTTGTGTCGAATGTTTTCAGGTTGATGCCCGAGAAATAAATGTCAGAAGTTTCGCATGTTTCATAGAAAGCGATTTTAAATACAGTTAAATTTAAAACTGAACTTATCTGTGTCCTTGCTTTTGCATTCATTTGGCCACTTAACGCACCCCCTGTGTTTTCCCAGAACTTCACTCGAGTTCCAAACAAGATAATCCGCTTAGCGCGGAAATTAATAATGAGGCCTGCGATTTGTTGACGAATGCAGGAGGCGGTATATTTGCGAAAGTTGGTAAGTACTTGTGTAAGCTATTTACAGTGTTGTGATACTTAACTTGACTAGTTGACTTCGCCCTCTACTCGTCAGATATGAAAAGGCCATGGGAAACGAACCCAGACGGGAGAGTGGGATAAAGAGAAGTGAATTCAGCGCACAACGACTCTCTTATTTACGGTAAGCGTCTTACACGTGGATTTGTCGCAGAAAAGGAGATTGCTCTTGAAAATAACTTTCTCGCGAAGTGCTGGCGAGTTTTTCAGCTACTGCGCGGTATTCCTCGTCAGTCGACACCTCGTCTCCAGCGACGCGCCACCGCGACTGTCCACTGAAGGACTCGTCCGTGTCCTGCGGGCGCAATTCACGCTGATTTTCCCGCTGGCTGCTGTAGC
Source organism: Teleogryllus occipitalis (assembly GCA_011170035.1). Taxonomy (NCBI): domain Eukaryota; kingdom Metazoa; phylum Arthropoda; class Insecta; order Orthoptera; family Gryllidae; genus Teleogryllus; species Teleogryllus occipitalis. Next base: position 4,177 of record BLKR01008086.1, read on the forward strand.
CCTCAAGAACCACTGAGAGAGATGGGTTCCATTCAGAGGGAGTTTGTTCAAAGAAGAAGAAAACGTTTGAGCAAAATCTACTGAGAGAATGAAACTGCAAAGTCAGCCTAGCGCTCATTTTAAGTCGCAAAGAGAACGTGCGGGTTGTTCTTTGCAGTAAAAGGACTGGATACAGAGCGAGGCAACAGTTTGAGCATCATAAGTGAATTGTTTGAGCGTATATTTTATAAATTCAAAATTTAATTAATATTTCATAGAAACCGCAAGGAGCATAAATCATTTATTGATGCAATCCTCTATTACACAGTTAATTAACTGCTCTACTGTTTGTACAGTAATAATTATAAACTTTATTACATTAATGTAATTAATGCATTTGTATATTAATTTAAAATATTCAGTATTCACTGGTTTCTTCGGTGCAGAGAAATATAAAACTTGAAATGTAATTTTGCATTGGATTGTCATTATAGGTTGGAATATAACATGCATTTTGAACATTTACCGCGCTTTTGATATTTCGTGAAAAAATTCTAAGAGAAATCTAATATTCTAAAATATGTACTCTTATGTTTTAATTCCAAATTACTCCCTCATATCCAAACCAATGATTTGTTTCGTGAAATATATTTTTCCTTGGGTCTTAGTTCAATTGTTATGAATCAGCGGTTCACTAAGACTAACACATTTTGTCATATCATATATTTTTTAACATTATTTGTACAAAATTAATGGCTGAGTGGTTATCATAATAAAACACGCTATTAATTTTCGTAATTCATTTTGAGTTTATCTGTTTTTACTTGTTCAACATTAAAATTAGAAAATTGAATCTTTACCTTAAAAAACTGTTTATCTGTCTCATTATCTTTGCTTCTCTTATACGACGTTATTTGCTCTGATCTTAAGTAATTCCTCTTCAACCATATTATTACTTGAAATTCCAAAACTAATTAAATGCGTTTTCAGGAAATCTTCCCTCTGAATACGTTGTTATAAACTAGATGCAGTGAGTTTGTTAGATCCGTACGTATTCAAGGAATAATCCTAGAAATTAATGGATTATTCATATTACGTCTGTGTGCTTAATGTAAAGAAATGCATTATTCACAGAAAAAAATTATGAATCATGTCTTCTAAAGTCAGGATTGCTCATTTATATTGCATTTGTCAAAATGATTGCAATTTTACTTGTTTATAGTTTTCTTCATATCCGAACTCTAGAAAAAAAAATTACTGTGACAATATGTTTTTGGATACTGAGCTCATTCACTAACATTTAAACTTGAAAAATTGTTAGTTTTAGAAATCCAGAAAAAACTTGTCTTATACGCGTTCAAAGCAATTAGTAAGACATCTTGGTTTTTCATGTCTTCTTAAGTTCACCGGAGGTTAAATCGCACCGCAATACATTTTTATTTCAATTCAGATAATTTCCCAGACAAATATGAATATTTATGTCTCTAACTGAATATCACTAACATCAGTGCGGTGGAAAAGTAATGTGATTGAATGTGAAGACTGACACTTTGAAATTCACGCACTGGAAATGCGAGCAGGCTCTGTACGTTGTTCTCTGTACAGAAATTGCATACAAGGTGGACTTTTTTGAAGACCTTTTTTCCTTCAACCCCTTCACCAAAACTGCACCTAACACGTCGAAACAAAGGGAAACAATTTCACTCGTCGTCCCGTCGCGGAAATCGAGACAAAAAGCTTTCTGTTGGCCCAAAGCAAAGCCTCCTCAACCGCGGCTCGCCTTGTCCTCGGCCATCTGGCGACCGCCAGTCGTGACGTCACTGGAGCCCACAGCGGTGACGAATGTTGACCCTCGACGCCTCGATTTATTTACACCCGGAACCAGCTGGAGTGCGGCGGGGAGCTGACGGTGGGCTCACGGCGGTAGGGATGGTGGGGGGAGCGAAGCGTATGAGAGGGCGAGGGCGGCGGCGGGGAGTTGGAGGTGGGTGTGGCGAGGAGGGTGGGAGCTGCCGGGCGGTACAGGCGGCGGGGCGGCGGGGCGGCGGGGCGGCGGGGCGGCGGGGCGGCGGGGCGGCGGGGCGGCGGGGCGGCGGGGCGGCGGGGCGGCGGGGCGGCAGGGCGGCGGGGCGACGTGGGCGACGTAGGCGGTGGAGGAGGCGGTAGCGTTAGGGGCGGGGAGGGCGGCTGGGGCTGTGGGGAAGCCGGGGGCGGCGAGGACGGTGGTGTAGTTGCGGTCGAGGCGGAAGCGGGGTTGGCCGGAAGTGGCAGGGGGCGGGGCCGACGGCGTGACCGTTGGCGCACAATCCGCGAGAGCATCGGATTGCCTCGGCGCCTCTCCCTCCCTCCCTCCCCCTGAGGCGGCTGCGGCGGTCGCTTTTTTACGCAGAGCTGCCCCTCCCCCCGCACCCGCCTCCCCGTCGCAGCAAAAACTTCCCCGGCTGCGCGCAAGTCGCCCGCTGGCGCTTTCTTCAGCGACGTCAATACGCGACAGCCCCAGGCGAGACGCGAGCCAAGGACGCGGATGCCTCGGAACCGGCTGCCTTGGCAGGTCTCCACAATCATTTGCACCAATTTGAGAAACTTTTAAAAATATTCTCGTATCAACAAATAATAACAGTATTAATATCAATTATTATTATTATTATTATTATTATTATTATTATTATTATTATTATTATTATTATTATTATTATTATTATTATTATTATTATTATTATTATAATGGAATGTAATCCGAAAAGAATGTAGGTTGCTGGAAGATGCAATCAACAAATAGACTTTTGGAGCAGTCGTTTAAACTCTCCTGTAAACAGTGCCAACGAAGTTGCTTCAGGATCTCAAAACGTTCGTCATCAACAGCAACATTTGATATCCTTAATATACACATGTAAGTCGAATGTAGTAAGTTTTTCACGTCAAAAGTAATGGGAGTAAAATGAAGAAATTGTGTATAATGTTCATTTGAGTTGTCAAACTGTTAAATGGTGATTAATACATGTTTGTGTTATATGAATAGTATCGTGGAATTTACTGCAAATAATAGATATGACATGCAAAAAATAGATGGCACGTGCATTCGCATCGTACCTATAACTATAGGTTCGATGTGACAAGGTTTTACAGTACTCTGGTTCGATGTGACAAGGTGTTACAGTATTGTTTGTTAATTACTCTGCAACAAGGTTTTACAGTACTTACGCCCAACAAATCAAGCGAGAAAAAAAGTCTGTGGAGGAGGCATGATTTGTAGGAAAATCTCTACCACAACTCTTGTGTCTCGCCGTACCACCGAAGGTAGGGCGCATAGTTAAGAATCACACGAAACTTTTTATCTCCCGAGGAGAGGAAGTGTTAAGTTTCCAAGCCAGTTGTGGAACAGACATCGCCGCCCGCACAACATGCGTCCCGGGAGGGTCGCTTTAAGACGAGCGGGAGAAGGAAGCTGAGGAAGAAAAGTTGGGCGTCGTGTCGCGTCTCCACGCCGTCGCCACCGCTGCTGCTGACCCAGTGGCAAAGAAGAAGCGGCCGTTCCCACCCAGCCCCACCCCGTCCCGCCTTCTCCCTCCCCTCCCCGCCCTTCACGTCCCACGCAACCCCTATCTGTTATCTCCCGTCCCATTCCGTTCCACCCCGTCCCGCCTTGTCCCTCCCCTCCCCGCCCCTTCCCGTCCCGCGCAACCCCTACCTGTTCTCTCCCGTCCCATTCCGTTCCACCCCATCCCGCCTTGTCCCTCCTCTCCCCGCCCTTCCAGTCCTGCGCAACCCTGATTCGTTCTATCCTGCTCTATTCTTTGTTCCACCCCTTCGTCCTACCTTGTCTCCCCTCGCCCAGCCCTGCCACTTTCAGCCCTGGCTTGCTGCGTCCTGTCCTGCCCTGTCCTGTCCTGTCCTGTCCTGCCCTGTCCTGTCCTGCTCCTGTCTGCCTCTGTCCTGTCCTGTCCTGCTCCTGTCCTGTCCTGTCCCGTCCCAGTCCTGTCCTGTCGCGTCCTGTCCTGTCCTGTCCTGTCCTGTCCTGCCTGTCCTGTCCTGTCCCCCCCCCGTCGTGTCCCGCCCCGACTGTCCCGCCCCGACTGTCCCGCCCCGACTGTCCTGCCCGTCCTGTCCTGTCTCGTCCTGACCCACCCCGTCTCCCTTTATTCCTCCCCGCCTCATTTCACCCCGTCTCGCCTTGTCTCTCCCCACCCCGCACAACCCCAATCCATCCCATCTCGTTCCAACCCATCCCGCCATTCTCTCCTCGCCCAGCCCCACCATTTCTCGTCCCGTTACGTCCTCCTTTGTGTCTCCCCACTTCATTTTGACCCGTCCCTTCCCGTTCGACTCAGCCTACCTTCGCCCACTTTGCCTCATTGCGTCCATCCCCGACCCGTTTCGCGCCGTCACGTCACTCGCGCCTAGTCTCGCCTTGCCCTGCCCCGCCCCTCTCCTTCATGACTCCGACCTCCAGCCACTTCTCCACCACGTCCCATCCCACTTCGTCCCCCTCTGCCCCTCCTCTCTTCCCCGACGAATCCGCGACACATCTCCTCCTCGCGCCCCTCCCTTTCCGCTGCCCGTCTTTCTCCTCGAGGATTGCTCCGATTCCGTCTCTCCGATCGCACGACCCTACGACAACATTCCCGCAACGTCCATCTCTCTGACTCACTCTCCAAATCCTTGCACACCGCCCTGCCCGACTGCCACATTCACCCTATTCTCAAGATTCCCTCCATACCGTGCTACTGTCCTCGTCTCGCCTAAAGCTTCAGTTGTGCTGACCTGTTACAACACACAGACGCACACACACACGCCGTCCCTCTCTTAGCAATGAGTCACGATACCTGCCACAAGCATTGCCACACCAAACGGCTGAACGCTAAGCTTCAGTATTCAGGACGGACCCTGCCCTGCATGTCCCTTCTACTTGCCATATCCCACAACCGCCCCTCCTCCCCAGCTCTGCCAAGGAGCTGCACAAAATCTGGTCCACGCGCCTCGCATTCCAACTGTTCCATTCTCCACCACCCAAGCTCCCCGCCACGCCCACCAAAGGCTGCTGCCTCTGCGTCCGTCTCCACCATTGTCGCCGGCACGGCCCCCGCCACGCCACGCACCCGAGCACAGACAGCGCTCCTGTCGCGCCTCCGCCCAGATACAGTATTTCAATGCGACCCCTCCTCCTCCGGCGTTCTCGCGGCTGATCTCTCGCGGAGCGATGGGGCCGGGAGTGAGAGGGGAGAGGGGGGAGTCTGCGGATATCCGCGGCTGCGACGCAACGGAGGGAGGGGCCGGAGAAAGCAGCGACGGTGGAGAAGCAGCGGTGGTATAAGGAAGCCCCCAATGACGACGCCTCGAAAAGAAACGCCAGTTGCCACTGAAGACGCTGAGAAAGTAGTGCCTCTGTTTGTCTGTTTGGAAATATCATCTGGCGCAAATTGCTGATCCCGAGGCAGGGAGTTAAGTATTGGGGAAAAGAATCAAAAGGAAAATCGAGTATGAAATACATAAATCTGATGAAATGCAAGAAATACAAGAAAGAAATGCAAGAAAAAAAGAAAGAAAATACGAAACATTTTGAGTAAACACATATATAAATGAAAAATAAGTAAAAAGTAAAAGACAACCAGCTACTGTGCTTTATATTTCGAGAATAATGTATTGTTTAATAGAGATAAAAAATAGTAGATCGTGGAAGTTGTTGTAGAAAGTACAGAGAATAGTATATAGTCTAATGCACAGAGAAGAGAGTATGCAATGGGAATGGAATTCTCGAAACACACGAGAAGTATTCCTGGAGAGGGATAAGAAATGTAATAATGTGAGGAGGGGAGAAAGATAGGTGCTGCTGTCTGTGCCGCCGGCATAAGCATCGACAGCAGAATGGCAGTACGAGCACTGACGGCTGAGAAGGGAGAATGACTACGTCAGCAAAGAGGGGGACTGCGCTTCCCTTGAGCACATGGCGGCGAGAAAACTGCGGCTGCCGTGCTAAAGGGGAACTCGGATCGGAACAGGGTTAGGTGGCGCAAGTGGAGCTGGCAGCATTCACGGTGGTGGAAGCAGAAGCGATGGTGGAAATGGGGTCTACGAAGATGGCAGTCGGAGAGGTCGAGGAGGTGAATTCGGCGTTGGAGAAGACACGGGGATGGCGGATGAATAACAATGGTAGTGGAGGCAGGACTAGCGGCGGCGGCAGGGATATAGTTGGTGTCAGCATACCTTGGTATCGGTGGCGTGGCAGTGCTAGACGAAGTGAGGGGGGGGGAGACGAAAGGCGAAAGCAAGCAAACGGGTTGTCGGTGAATGTTGCGATGGTGTAGGTTTCGGTGGAGGTTTCAAGGCTAGGGTGGAAGTGGTAGGGTGCAGGCAGTGGAGATAGTGGAGGTGAAGGCAGGAGAGTTGGGGAAGATTCTGTGGGGGAGGCAGTAGAGTTGGTGGCAGACAGGGTGAAGGACGAGGAGGTAGCGGAGATGGAGGCTGTGGGGCTGCAGGGGATGGAGACAGCGGGGGTAGAACAAGCCGTGGTGGGAAGCGGAGGAGGAAGCGGAGGCAGAGGAAGCGGAGGCAGAGGAAGCAGAGGCAGAGGAAGCGGTGGTGGAGGAATCGCATGTGGAGGAAGCGCTGGGAGAGGATGCGGATGTGGAGGAAGTGGAGGTGGAGGAAGCGGAGGTGGAAGAAGCGGAGGTGGAGGAAGCGGAGGTGGAGGAAGTGGAGGTGGAGGAAACGGAAGTGGAGGAAGCGGAGATGGAAGAAGGGGACGTGGAGAAAGCGGATGTGGAGAAAGCGGATGTGGAGGAAGCGGAGGCGGAGGAAGCGGAGGTGGAGGAAGCGGAGGTGGAGGAAGCGGAGGTGGAAGAAGCGGAGGTGGAGGAAACGGAAGTGGAGGCAGCGGAGATGGAAGAAGGGGACGTGGAGGAAGCGGATGTGGAGGAAGCGGATGTGGAGGAAGCGGAGGTGGAGGAAGCGGAGGTGGAGGAAGCGGAGGTGGAGGAAGCGGAGGTGGAGGAAGCGGAGGTGGAGGAAGCGGAGGTGGAGGAAGCGGAGGGGGAAAAGCGGAGGGGGAGGAAGAGGAGGTAGAGAAGTGGAGGGAGAGAAGTGGAGGGAGAAAAAAGGGAGGTGGAGGAAGCGAATGTAGAGGAAGTGGAGGTGGAAGAAGCGGAGGTGAAGGAAGCGGAAGTGGAGGAAGCGAAGGGGGGAAGAAGCGGAGGGAGTGAAAGCGGGAATGAACAGGCGGAGTAGAAGAGGCAGAGAGAGTGGGCAGGAATAAAGGTAGCGGAAGTGGGGTTGGGATCACCTTTACAGAGGTGGCGTCAAGAAGGTTTAACGGCGGTGAGGTGAAAGCGGCAGAGGAGAGCGAGTCAGCGCCGAAAACGAAACGGCGAAGCTCTTACTGGGATGTCGGCGACGGTGGAGGTGAAGACGGCGGCGGGGAGTGCAAACGGCGGTCTATAGTCTGAGGAGGGCGATTTATATGCCCCCGCCGTGAGGTTTCTGGAAGACCGTCGGACCGAGACTTTAGAGCTCGCGCGGTTTCTTTTTTTCGCCAGGAGCTAACGCCGCGATTTGGGCGGCGTTTGTTTTCTCGGGAGTGAAAACACTTGTCTGCGTTTACGCCGCCCGCTAAAACCCCTCCGCCCGCCCGCGCGCGGAGCCGACGGATAAAGAAGTTCTGGTCTTGAGAATTTCTCCATCCCAAGCCGGCCCCGAAGATCTAAACTATCCCTTAGATCATATAATACTAGTAATATTGAAATTATGAAATAGACATGGTTAAAACTGATGCATCTATTTATTTTTAAATCCTTTCGCAGGAAGACGATAAAACTCTGTAGCAGATTTGATTCATTCCTGGCACATTTTAATAGAAAAGAATTTTAATACCCCAATAATGTGAGAGTACGAAATTGTATGGATGTTTTCCCAGTACATATTTATGTTTTAGTTATGATTTCGGTCTCAAATGCATCAACAGTTTCATGACGATCCAACAGTTTGCATGACAGTCTAACAGTCGACATGACCATGCATGTTCTGCTGTGCAGTTTTCATGAGTGTCTTAACATTTATAAACTACAAGAAGGAACGATGAAATAAATTTCCTTTATTATATCTACACAAAATCAAGTAATACGTGTTAGGGGTTACTGATCCCAACGAAAAAGTATACAGAAATTAATAAAGCCACAAATAAAAATTTCCATTCTGAAAAGTCGCTAAGAACCTTGAGTTCATGCGACTATAATAAAAAAAAAAATAATCTCTGCTTTTACACAACTATTTCACAGTGCATTTTTTCTGATGATTTTCTTTAGATCTCGCCATTCTTTTATAAATGACAAACAAAACACTCGAATGGATCGTATTAAAACGTATAACTTGAAAAGCGCTTTTATAAAAGTTCAAAAGTCTCATTCGCCCTTCAGCAGGTACAATTACAAAAGCAGTTTAAAATTCCAGCAGAGCCGAGTAGCACGTATCGAGAGGATACAGCCCCGCGGATGTTATTCCTGGGCGGAGGACTCTTGTCCTCCCACATCCCGCGCAGCTGAATGCGCGAGCGGCATCACGTGTTGACCCCTCCCCCTTGGCGCTCCGTCGGCGGCGGTGAAAAATCGCCTCCGGCTCCTGCCAGCGATCCTCCGGCGCCGACCCCGCCCCTCTCCCCGCCGTCCCCACCGCCGCCCGTGCTGTCGCAACCCCCGTCGCCCCCATCCCTGCCGCCCCTACCCCGCCGCTCCCTGCCGCCCCGCCCCCAGCCGCCCCCCGCAACCCCCCGCCGCCCTCCCACCGCCAGCCGCCCCTACCCGCCGCCCCTACCCCGCCGCCGCCTCTCGCCCCCACGCCGCCCCGCCCACGCACCCCACCCTGCCCCCACCCCTGCCTCCCCACCCCGCCACCCCTAACCTGCCACCCCATCCCCACACCACCACCCACCACCCCACCGCCCCCACCCCACCACTCCCACCCCACCGCACCCACCTTACCATCAGCCCACCCCCGCTGCCGCTCCCACCCCTGTCCACATCCACGCCTCCCCCGCCCCTCAGCCCGCTACCCCGTTGCCCTCGCCTACGCCCCGCTCCACCGTCTCCGCTGCCGTCCCCCCAACGCCTCTGACCCCACCGCCGACTCTCCCCGTCGCCCCCTGCCTCCGCCACTTCCACCGCACCCCGCCGATGCCGCCCAATCCGACGCTACCGCCCCAGCCCCCGTCACCCGTTCCCCCGTCGCTCCCGCCGCCCCCGCCCCTTCCAACGACGCCCCCGCCAACGCCGCCGCCGCCAGAGCTCCCGTGCGTCGCGCATTTCCATACGTCGCGGAGTAATTGACGGACGAGGGTTCTGGCCGGCGCTGCGCGGCGCGAAGCAGCTGGCGCGGAACAGTGGTCAAAGGCAAAGGTGGATGTGGGTGTGGAGAGGCAATGAAAGAGAAGGATTCGCAATTTCGTCTCTGCTCTTTCGATTTTATGTTCAAGGGCGTAGGTGGAGTTGGCGACGAAAATAAGAGGCGGACTCGTATTTTCGAGAGTGGGTTTTGATTTACGTTCAAATAAGAATACCATCAGTGATCCATACTGCATTAAATCAAATGTATGTCCATTCGTCGAGTAACTTGAAATAAACAGATTTTCCACGTAATCAGGAGTATATTCCACATTGGACTACATATTTACAAATTATTACTAGGGAGAGGAAGTTTATGCCCTAAAAAATCGTGAAATATGCTTTTAAAATATGCATTTATGACCTAAAAATTCTCGAATATGCACTTCAATGTGCAATTAAAAATAATTTCATTTCCTGCATTAACCTTTCTTGATAAAATTCAGGAGAAGTGTGCTTGGAATGAAAATATATATTTTTGTGCAAACAGAATATAATCTATCTTTCTTCACGGGAGACATAATAAAAGTAAATATTCCCTTTAGTAAAGTACATTGTATGTCTTGTGGCGTTTCTTCTGACTGGTTAAAAAGAATATGATTTCAAGAAATTTCCCACTTTTGCAAAAGTATTTCATCTTCTGTAGAAAAAAGAAAAAACGCAAACTGGTGACAAGCTCCTTGTAATCGATGAACGCTCATAAATAAATAGATCGTATAAAAGTTGAAATGTTTTAGAGATAAATCTGTATTTTAACAACATATGCAAAACATGCCCCCATTATCACACGAATATGCACCAACAGGAAGAATCGGCCAAATATGCAAAACATGCACCAACATGTTAATCTACATAGCATCCAATTCTAACCGAAAGTCAAAAAATTTCACTAAGCAATATCCTGAAGCAACGGACAAAAATATGAAAAATCATAGAAATCCTCTCTAATTATTACATTATAGCATTTCTCATTACATTTTTAAAATTATGAAATGTTCCATCCTTGCAATGTTCTCTTAGCTTCAGAACATGACAGAGAATAAGTTGTTTCTACTTGACTGATCTAATCATTTACACAATAATAGATAGAATTGATAAGATTGTTCTTTCAAATTTCAAGTGAAATCAATAAAAAACAGTAAGCATGCGAATGGACAAAATCAAAGAATCACCAGAGGAGAGGGATAAACGTCAGTACACTTTCAGGAAGAACATCACAGTGATGAATCAAGGAAATCAGGAACACCCTAAATCTAGACAACCAAAGTTTAGAAGACAGAAAAAAGTATCACTCTCAGTCATTACACACGTTATCCAACTACATTTTATTTTTGCAGAGATTTATCCCTTGTTTTTCCTTAACTACTTGAAAATTTAAATGTTGCCTTTAAATAGTTAAAAATTGGATTAAACCCTCATTGAACATTTTTGCCAAAAATTGGAGTTAGAGGATTTTTGTTTTCCCTGCTTCATTTGGTGCAAGTACAACAGTTCGTTGACGATGGCGAAGGAGGTGAGGATAGATTAGTAGAGGGTATTATTATCTGAAATCGATACTTGACAACGAAAATACAAATATTAGTAAAAAAGAACGGTACGAAGAGGCCTTACGGAAATGTGCGAACTTGTAGAGGTCTTACGGAAATGCTGATAGATTAACAGAAGACAAAATATGGCCTTGAGATTAACGAAATCTGAAGCAAGCAGAATCACAAGGCTGTAATAATCCAGGGAGTATGCGATGTCTTGTGAAGAGTGAAGAATTCCTGTGGAGCCGTCGCACTGGACGTAGGGAGATCGCCTTCAAAACAAGGCCATCCATCCCGAGACCCAGGGCGCGGTCCGCTGCTTCAGAATACATATACCGATCGTGCGCTCCTGCCACCAGCAAAACACGGACGTTGCCTTCAACTTCCGAAGCTGTTTCCACCACCGAACCTCCCGTACCCGCCACTACAGCATCCTCTCTTCTGTTTCTTTCGCCTTCCTCACAGGCGGCGTTCCTACCGTCGGTTTCGCTGATTCGTCTGTTCTCTCATTAGCACTATGGACAGTGATGGCTCGTGCTTAGGTTGCATGGTTGCACAACCCCCAGAAAATGAAAAAGGATCTTATAATATCTTAGGAATATACATTTTCCTTTTAATGACATTCAGTATTCAAGATATTGCAGCGGTATCGGTGCATATGAAATCATTCTGAAACTAAAGAGCGTCCAACTGGCGCTCTCTCCAGTGTCTGGTGCCTTGTCAGGAATTACACCAAGCTCTTGACTGTATTACTGGGTTTATTAATTTACTCTTTGGCACTTCTATTTAACACGGGGAACATAGGGCCTTTTGGTGGCGCAACCAGTGTAGTGGCGCTATCTAGCTGTCCAAGGCGACGGAAGGAGTCTCAGGGGAATACCCATGTTCTGCCTTCGTCTGACTCGTTGCAACGTAGTTTTATAAATTTCTCTTGATGTTGAAAGTACACGAGTTCAGTCAATTATTGGCGATATTCAATGCATTGTTTATGATATTTGGAGAATTTGTTTTCGTTTGATATTAGGTTTAATAATTCAAAACGTACATTTGATGAGTTCTTTGTGCAAAGGTGGCCGTTCTGAATGGAATTCCCGTAGTGTCTCGCGGAAGCCAGTGTGGCTGCAGTTTGTGAACGTTCTTGTGAAAACGAATGTGTGTCGAAGATCTTTCATTATTGCCAAGTATACCAGGGTAGTGAAGTTTTCGAAATAAAATAATTTTATTTGTGTGAAGCGTGTCGAAGCAATAGTGCTTGTTGCAATGTGCTGGAGTCGAACTTCAGGGCCAGTGGAAATCAAAGGCAGAACCAAGTGCACAGGAGGTGTATATGCCTTACGCGGACACGACGCATAAAATTATGTAAGTAGTGTTTCAATATAGACTTTTATTAAACTTTGTTTTCATAGATTTGAATTGATTACTTTTTTATTATATATTCGTATTTTGAATTTCGGAAATTACATTTCCGTCATTCGATGGAGGTGCAACCTCCAGCCTGTAGTGGCACCCGTCGCCACTGACAATGGGTAACGCTGCCGTCGCTTCCACTAGAGCCACTGCAGTCCCCATTTTCCCTCTTGCCCTGACTTCACCATGTCGACTCCGACCTCGCCGACTAGACCTATATACCCAGTGCTGGAGCTACACAATTTTTGGACCGGGGCAATGCTGAAACGTAGAACTGCCCCCACTTCGAAAGAAATTAAAAATTGTGAAAGTTGTGCCAAGAAACTATATGAGTTATTTTATTTCAACAAATAACAAAAATTACTACGTTTAGGCAAGGAAAGAGTTTTTGGAAATATATTTTAAAGACTAATTTGAAGTATTTAGTGATCAAATAATACAATTTTCCATGGTGAGCTTAAAATGCTTAAACATGTGTTTAGTAAGTGCTTAATAAAATCACTTGTTAAATACATGAAATAATAAATATGAATTTCAGAAGAACCTATTTTAATGTTCGCGTTGTTTGATTCATTCCATAGAGTACTATTAAAAGTAATAACTATAACTATCTAAGGTAAAAAATTAATTCAAAATTTTATGAAATATCAGACTACTGTACAGCGACTAATAAAATTACGATAACGATTTTCTCGAGTTCTAATTTCTTTTCAATATATCAGACTGTTTTTCTCACTTTATTTTGAAGACAGAAAACATTTTTAGGGTAACTGTTTTATATCAGTATAATATTACATGAAATATATAGTACAGCATAGTTTCGGAAAATTATTTTTATCGTCAGGCTTAAATGTCAAATCAAATTTAGACATTTGTCTTATTGATATAAAACAGTTACTCAACAATATGTTTTCTGTCTTTAAAATAAAGGACCGAAAACAGTCCGATAAATTGAAAAATCAATAAGCAGGAAAATAAATATTAATTTTAATCTAATTTCTTTTCTTTTTTTTCATCACTTTCATGGTCGGTGTCCCTTGACTTGCGGGGCCCCCGGCGATGGCCCGGTCTGCCCGTGCCTGGCGCCGACCAGACCTGTCCCGGAACACCGCTGCCTTGCGGTCTGCATCGACCCTGTGTCCCGCATGGCAGTCCATCAATCGACGAAAAGCCACGGGAAGCGTCGACCTCTGTAGCCGCACCGCGAGGTGGATGGCGGCGGCGACCCGGAGGCCAGCGGCCCTGACACAACAGCGCCGCGATGCCGACGCCGCCACCGCCTGTGTACCGGCTAACACAGACCTCACTGCTGCCGGAAGTCCCTCAGCCGTGTACGTTGCACGTTGCCGCCCATATCCCCCAGCGCCGCTAACCCCAGTCTCCCGCTTGGGTGCCGCAGCACGTCCTGCGTGAACTGGCCGTTCCGTTACCTCGCACCACCAACCAATTCACCAGCTCCATCGCCACCGAATCGCGTTCATTCACCACTTCGTTCCTCCGCCATGCCGCACAAACGTTGCACCTCTCCTCTTTGCCTTCCCGACACCCTATCACCTCACGCCTCATTCTCATACTCAGTTCCATACGGTCCACCACACGCCAGCTTCCCACTTCCCGCACGCGCGTTTCCCCACAAGGCCCACCAATCAATTTGATCACCTTTCTGCTTACATCTCGCCAACCCTCGACTTCATTGCCCTTCCTGCTCCTCACTGCGAGGTTGTGCTCACTTGACAGCCACGTCACTACCCCCTCTCTCTGTCTCTCTCTGTCTCTCTCTATCTCTCTGTCTGTCTCTCTGTTTCTCTCTCGGTCTGTCTCTCTGTCTGTGTCTCTGTCTGTCTCTCTCTGTCTGTCTCTCTCTGTCTGTCTCTCTCTGTCTGTCTGTCTCTGTCTGTCTGTCTCTGTCTGTCTGTCTCTGTCTGTCTGTCTCTGTCTGTCTGTCTCTGTCTCTGTCTGTCTCTCCCTGTCTGTCTCTCTCTTTCTCTTTCTTTCTCTCTTTCTCTCTTTCTTTCTCTCTCTTTCTTTCTCTCTCTTTCTCTCTCTTTCTCTCTCTTTCTCTCTCGGTCTCTCTCTCTCCCTCTCTCTCCCTCTCTCTCTCTCCCTCTGTTTCTCATTCATTGATTTGTTGGGTGTTTCGAGACTCGTCAATGCTATGCTCATTAGTCCTGTAAGAGTATTTCATGTTCAACTGCGGGATGGCGATGTTTCTATTCTGTTAGTACGTGAGACGCAGCTGCGATCCAGACAACGACATCGGGATTTCCCTCTCAAAGTATTTTCCCAATGGAGCCAACGCCCTCCTTGGGACAAGCTCTAACTCTCGACATATGGGTGACTGCAGTGCATGAAAATGTATGTGTGCGTGTTTGTGTTTACGTAAGGTGGGGAAAACGAGATTTAGGAAGAGAAATATCACGCGAGATCCTTACCCATTTGTTAGCATGCTTCTACGCGATTCGTCTGTGACTGGCAGACGAAACCACGGAATATCACCGAGCAGCTGGCCGCTACAATTCTCCTACGGACAGCGGCTGAATTCGACCTAAGTAACTAATGTCACAAATCCGTCACCGTTGGGACTCGAACCTTAGAACCTCCCGATCAGAGTTGCTGATGGGACAACAGCTGCTTCCCTGAGCCAACTCAGCCGGTTGATTGATTGATTGATTTTTTCATGTTTCCGGGCGCGTCAACTGCTTTGGTCATTAGTCCCGTTAGTACAGTGCATGCTTTTTCTCGGGAGATGGCGGTGATCTTCCCCCGCTGGTTGGCGAGATCCGGCGCCGACCTACCGTCTGCTAGTGGGGTTTCCCCCTAACCAGGACTCTCCCATCAGCGGGCCACCGTCCCAGTCGGGACAAGCTCTAAGCTCCCGACCGATCTCCCGGAATATGTGGTAGTCTAGTGCATGTTAGTGTGTCAGTGTTACGGGTGAGGATAGGACAAGGAAGAGGAAGAAAAGATCACGCGCGGTCCGTGGCCCGTTTGTTAGGATACTGCTCCGGCATTCGCCTGGTGTTTTTCGGAGAAACCACCGAAAACGATCGATCAGAACAGCTGACTGCTAGAATTCTCCTCCAGACAGCGACTGAATTCGACCTAGCTGAAAAGCTAGTGTCGAAAATACTGCCGCCGTCAGGACTCGAACCTAGGACCTCCCGAACTCAGCCGGTCTCCCTCTGTTTCTCGTCCCCCCCCCCCCGCCGAGCGTCGCGCAGCGTGCGTCCGCCGTGCGCATGCACGGCCATTGTCTTGGCGGACAGTGATCAAGGGAGACGAGGTGCGTCGTGGGCCGACCTTGCCCCGCGCCTTCTCTCGCCGCGGCGGGGGGTGGGGCCAGGGTGGGCGGGGCGGGGCTGGGCGACTTCGCTCTGGGAGATCGACCGCGTCCAGCGCTTGCGGCCGCATTCCAGCGCTCCGACGACGAGCTTCAGACAATTCTTTTCTTGTCCCTCCGGCACGCGCCACTTGCTCGAGAATGTGGGAATTAAAGTGTCCCAACTTTGCACAAAAATTGAAAATGTGATAAAAATATTTGTTAATGACACTTAATAATACGCTGGTGCTTAATTTAATCTCGGTCGATCTCATTCGTCCGGTTCGACGAAATTAATGTCATTTTACTTGGTCACTTTACATTAGCGTAGTAACTGAAAACTTTGTTTCAGACATCAATAGAAAATCTGTTGATCTCATGTTTTATGGCTGATCGCCTTGAAAGTAGGGTTCAGTCTCATCATGTACCACATTGTCAGTCCAGTGCATCTTCAGAAGGAATCGTTTACTAAATAGTACTTTCTGCAATATTTTTTCAAATATGGTACAGCTTAGATACTCTTATTTCATTACATTGCGATCATAAGATAAAAGTGCGATCTCCAATACTGAAAATAATTTCTTGGGTTACTGGAAATGTTACACTTTGAAACGTCGAGATAAACATGTGGCCCATGGGCTGGGTGCTTGACGTCACTGGTTTATGCAATGCCTTCTTGAAAACATCAGTCTTTTATTCCGAATCAGTTGCACCATCTTGAATGATACGTGTAAGTAGATCACTTTTATATGGAATCCAAATGCGAATCTTAACGAACCTGTCAGCCTGCTCTTAACCGCAAAGTAGTTAGAAATCACGTTGACGTGCAGAAGTTCGTTGAGGTCACGGGAGGCTCCTGCCGTTTGCTAATTTCATACTGAGAGGTTTAGCTTCGTCAGATAAGGCCCCCGGAAAGCCCTCGGAATTGGTCGTGTATTTATGAACATTGGAGCTTACATTCGCAACGTTAAGGAGATCCTGAGCTCGTGATATTTTCGTCCACCATTGCGAGGTTTCGTATATGAGAACACAGTTAATGGCTGTTCTCATTTTAAATTATTTCTATGGAATGTATATATCCCGTTGGAAGTGAACAAAAGCAAATTGTAATTTTAATTACATAATTATGAATTATTTTACGCATTTAAATGTTTCCTTGTAATGCAAAGCTGCATTATCTAACTAAATAACTCTATGGAAATGCACCTCTATTCAGCGTTTCCGTATAACCCTTTTCACTATATGAATAAATTATATGATTTAATTACTTCAGAATATGAAGAACCCGCAAATGAGTAATTAAAGTTAAAAGTGATATTTTATCCTCATTTCTGGTCTCGTAATAAAGCCAAATTTATATTCATTAAGGTAATTAAGAACTTAATAATGAAGGATCTTAATTGAAAGGCGTCCTGGGATAAAGAGCCCGAAATTATTGGCCCGCCTGGACTTAATTTATTTCTCGGAAGGCGAGTGACAAAATGGCTTACAGGCTACTTCCTGGAATTAACGAGCACTCAATGTTGAAATTTTTAAATTACATGTAGTAATGAAAGTATCTTCTTTCAATAAAGTATATAGGCAAAATGCTAAATGAAAATGTTTAAAAGGTGTGTAATTCTTTAATTCCATAAAATGTACTCTTCACACTGGATTAAGAAAATTAAATGCCAATTCATGGTTATAACATTAATAATCCTGAATAATGTATTATCAAAAGAAATAGTAAATTATAACCTAAATAATGTTAATAAAGAGAAAACCATTCAGAAAATCTAATTCATTCGTTCTGTCACTAATTTCCACATGAGACTAACGTATTGGCCAGCTTCGTGGGTGAAGGTATATTAACGTATATTATTAATCAGTTTCCTATTCTTAGATGACGATCATTTTCAACAGACAATTGAGGTTTCCGACTATTCAAATCAAATGTTCAAGCATTCAACATAACATCATGAAGGGGAAAGAACAACAACTTAATTCACAAGAGCACTTACGAAGACTATTTCTAAGTCTCATTTATTGAGGATGGCAGACTCATGACATCTCAACGTTGTCCAATTCTTGTCCAAACATTTGTTCCGTTACTTTACCTACACATCGATAGTTACCACGGAAAAAGCAGATTCACAAAGAAAATTGGGATTAAGTCAATGAGACCGGACGGCAAGATGTTGCACGTGGGATTTCTATTGCCTCCCAGATAAATGATTCTTGAATGGAGACGGAACGCATGGTTTCTTGAACGTGGGTCGCAATTTCATTCCCATTTTGTTTCCATAGGGTGTTACGTCCCCTATACAAAAAAGTTGTAAAACTTTTAAATATTTACTGTCTAGGTAACTGATTGACGAGTTCATGCCATTGGGTTTGTTACGATAAAGATAGAAAAACAAAAGGCAATTTTTGATGAAAAGACTAGCTATTTATTGCGAAGGAAATGCAACGGCAATAAAGTTTTGTCCTAACATTTTGAATTTTAAATTTGAGATTATGATAATAGGAGCTATTTTATGTATTAGTGTAGTATGGGCTCTTAGTAACTTGCCAATGTTTGGTTGTGTGAGGTTTTTTCGAATTTGTGAAATGTTAATCTTAAAATCAAAACCGGAAACGTTGCATTAGATCCTTTGAAGTGTACATTAATCATATTTGGAATATTTGAACAGCATTACTTCCGGAATATTTGTAAAGAATTAACTTGGTACCATGTATCCTTCCCACATTTGGCGATCGATCTGATAATAAACGTAAGGATAAGTAAAATGATGTTTGTTCGAATTCTTCAATTTATAATATATTACATCAGTATAACAGACGTAAATCATAAAATAGCACGATGTAATGACGCCTAAAAGAGCCTGGTCAGGACCTAACAAGAGAGTAATAAAGTAGAACGGGATCGGAAGTAAGGCGACTTTATTATTTACCGGATTTGCATTCTTATTGAATTCCTCATTAGTGAAGTTGAAGGGGTGAGGCCGAATTTACCAGCTCAAGAAATACTAATAGCTATTTGATTGTTTGGTTTAAATCACAACACGATGTCAGATTTTGCAGAAGCTTTAAAGTTGAGCTTACATCGGGACGGCTGTTAAGAGGGCGGGTTAGAGACAGACAGTAACAAGTGAATAAGTGTGCGAGTAAGCAGGCAGGTAAGCGGAAAGTAAGCGGATAAGTAGGCAAGCAGGCAGACAGGCATGAGGGTGTGAAGGCACGCAAGTGGTCGGTTGGTCGGTCGTCCGTCGGTCAGTCCGTCGGTCGGTCCGTCGGTCGGTCCGTCGGTCGGTCCGTCGATAGGTCCGTCGGTCGGTCCGTCGGTCGGTCCGTCGGTCGGTCCGTCGGTCGGTCCGTCGGTCGGTCCGTCTGGCGGGCGGGGGCGGACGAGCGGGCGGGCGATCGGTCAGCCGGGCGGCAGGCAAGTGGGCGGCCAGGGCAAGTGGGCGGGCAGACAAGCAGGCGGGCGGGCAAGTGGGCGGGCAGACAAGTGTGCGGGGCGGGGCAAGGGGCGGGCGGGCAAGTGGTGGCCAGACAAATGTGCGGGGCGGGCAAAGTGAGCAGGCGGGCAAGTGGCGGCGGCGCGGGCGGCGGGCAAGTGGGCGGCGCGCATGGGCGCGGACGGGCAAGTGGGCGGGCGGGCAAGGGTGGGCAGGCAAGTGGGCGGGCGGGCAAGTGAGTGGGCAGGCAAGTGGGCGGGCGGGCAAGTGGGCGGGCGGGCAAGGGGCGGTCAGGCAAGTGGGTGGGCAGGCAAGTAGGCGGGCAGACAAGCGGGCGTATGAGCAAGTGGGCGGGCGGGCAAGTGGGCGGGCGGGCGGGCGGGCGGGCGGGCGGGCGGGCGGGCGGGCGGGGCGGGAGGGCGGGCGGCGGGCGGGCGGGCGGGCGGGCGGGCGTGGCGGGCGGGCGGGGCGGTGGGAGGGAGGGGGCGGGCGGGCGGGCGGGCGGGCGCGGAGGGGCGGCGGGCGGGCGGTTGGGCGATCGGTCGGGATGGCGGACAGGCAAGTGGGTGGGCAAGTGGGCGGGCAAGTGGGCGGGCAAGTGGGCGGGCAAGTGGGCGGGCAAGTGGGCGGGCAAGTGGGCGGGCAAGTGGGCGGGCAAGTGGGCGGGCGGGCGCCGGCGTATCTTGAGTCAATTCGCAGGCCATCGCTCGCGAGGCGCGCGGGGCTGCGTGCGCCTCTTATTCATTCGCCGCGCGGCGCCCGCTGCGTGATAAGCGGAGGCGCCGCCAGAGCGCGCTGATAGCGCCGGCCGACGCGACGCGACGCGCCAAACGAATGCGTGCGCTGCATTTGGCCTGGGGCTCGGGGCGGGGGCGGGGGCGCCGGCGAATACACTGGGCTGGACAGACTGCTCGCAGCCTCGAAAGGACTGCTCGGCTGCATTGAAATGCTAACCAACGAATCGAACTCTAGCAATGGATCGAGTTGGTATGAAAAATGGTTTCTGTACGTCTTAGCGTCCGTCCGTGTGCATGTCCATCATTATTTCTTAAAAGTCGACGGAGGATGACTTTAAAAAGTTCAGAAATGATTCTTTAAAATTATATAATTCTGACATTAACTGTTTGTCATTTTGAAATAAGATATTGATTCCATTATCCTGATGATCAAGAAATTGTAGTTTATAATTCATTAAATTAAGACAAACTTTTTGATTTAGGTTTGAAATGAATTGTTCTCCTTGAACTATTAACCAATCAGGTTATGAAAAGTTTCATAGTACACGAATTTAAATTAATTACAAACAAATTAATTTCATGGTGAAATATAATTATCTGTTACAAATAAAGCTAGATCACAAAATAATAATAACCATGTAAAAGCCAATATTGGAAATTTCTTCACATGATATGTTATTATAACAATAATATTATAATGGATTTGAAATTATCATTCTCTATAGTACACAATTGATTGACAAATATTTATTGGCATTTCAGATATTGCAAACTTGTTATTACAATATTTGTTTTAATACGACATATTGGTTTTAATTACGATTGGATTTAACTGAATTGTACGAACTTGACTGCTATTCAATAATGTTTACATACTTACTCGTGTACCGATTTTAAGAGGTGATGTATAAGCAGCAACTCACCTGCGAAAAATATAAAAATAAATATTACAACAAAAAATAAACAATATAATTACATCAATTTTGTATACTACAGACACATTATTTACTGACAAAAATATTCACCCTTTCTTTTTCCATGAGGTTTCAATTTAATAATTCATTGTTAATACCATAAGTGCTTTGGAAATTATTAATTCACGAGAGATATTTAATCACTATTTCACGAATGAAATTGTGCTTGAAAATGTGCTAAATAATAATTAATCACGATTGCAGTTCTCACTATGCTTTTTATAATGTAGATGTATCACAGCAGCATATGATTAGTAGTGAGGAGTAAGAATTTTTAGATTCACCGCTTTGATTGGTATGTAGCAAATATTGTTGAGTACAAATGGTGTAACATAAATGTTTGGACTAATCTCTGAATACTGTATGAATATACTCTTCAGCAACACACAGATAGCTGGATTTGAGATCTTCTTGCTTATTCTACTTCCGGAAGTTAGATACTGCTCTAAAATTTAAAAAAAAACGGAAAAAACGAAAATGATATTTTTATACTACTTACGGAGAAAATTAGAACTCTTTTTACTATTGCAAGAATTATCAAAATATTTCACAAAACAATCTCGAATAAGAATTTTTTTATTTTGCTATTTGACTACCTTGCATAATTAAGAAAATTATAAAAAAACATTGTCCCATCTCAGTACTTGAGGCATACATTAGAAAATCAAAGTAAAAAGGAATGCAATCTAACATGCTTGCGACCAAACCTTTTTATGTATGACCATTTATTTATTGCAAGATATTAGCTATCACGTTTGCTCGAAGTAGAACCTATTGGTTACTGGTCAGATGATAAATCTCCATACCTATCAATTATGCGCATACTTTGCGATTGAGATGCACTATTTACAAGGTTCAATCTCTATTGATGCTACATAGTACATTTCACACTCTTTGTCGGTGAATTCTTATTAAACCTTGACATTTATAACCTAACTTCCATTGCAAATATCTTTAACGGTGCTCTAGCTGGGACACACTTTATATCCTTTCAACATTTGACGGTTCACAACCACAACAACCAAATGTTTCCCTTTTCAGAAAATTGTAACAATGTGTATTATATGGCAAAGGAAACTATGCCTTCCCTGCCATAGCGAACCAAAGTTTTCATTCTGAGCAGAGCGTTTATGTTTATTTCATTACTTCACCGGAATTGATTATCTGTTGAAAACTTTGATGCTCAATTTATCAAATTCATGCCCAATCAAGTTCATTTAA
>BLKR01008087.1:0-26110 GCA_011170035.1 Teleogryllus occipitalis
AATTTTGTTGTTACACGTCTAGTTGAATTCTCAGAGGCCAAAATGGGATAATATATTTTGCCTCCTTCAGTAATATTTATGTGTGATTTATTAAGGTAATGACTTCTGGATCTTAATTTTTAATGTTGACTTTTAGTTATTTATTGAATAATGTATATAATGTATCAGACCATAAAACTCATATGTGTGTGTTTTATTATATTCAGATAAACAAACCGATTCATTCAGTATAAGTGATAATATTTGAAATACAATTTGCATTTAATTTTATTTTGTGGAAGAAAAAATCGTTAATGTTAACAACAACAGCATAATAAATTATGGTTTTAATAGCTTTAACGGAAAAAATAATGAAATTGGGGCTGGTTGCTCGAATACACAGCCTGCAGTGATAGGTCAAAATATCTGCCTCTTAATGTGATATTGCAGTTAATATACCAGACAGTATTTGTGACATTGCTACCGCAGTTGCCAACTAGTTGGTCAGCCAAAGGGAGTAATGCGATTGTGGTCGTAATAAATGCTGCCAATCATATCATTCCGGAGAGAAATGTTACGTGCACTGGAAATGGTTTATTTGGTCGTTGGATCGAATGCAGATAACAGTATCTACAGGGTGTACCTGAACGCTGTTCACAAATTTTGGAGAGGACTCTTCAGTAGAAACAGCAGGACTGTATCTATGAACATACGTATGTAAAATGGAGAAAAGGAACAAGAACATTTTTACAGTTCATGACCTTCAATTTATATGCCCTCAACTTCTGTGCTTAGGGGCCATCCATAAATTGCGTGAGGCCATTGGAGGGGAGGAAGGGGGTCAAGGAAATCTCATCTAATCTTACGTGGGGGAGTGGGGAGGGGTCTCGGCAAATATCACGTCTATTTTTCGTTAAAAACAGTGCTCTGCAAATAATGTTTCAGGACTGTTTTCTGCCATCTCCATACCCTATCACTCAGGTTGATGGGTATCCGACGGTCCCCGATCCTGAAAAGTATTGCGGAAAATTATTTGCTCCCTGCCTTATTCGCCACTGACTACCCATTCAACCTTCGCACGCCTTCATCAGCATGCTCCATGACCTCTATTGCCCAAGTGTGCGTGGTGATCTAAAAAGAAGATGTCGCAGTACATGCGGTATCTACTTTTCTTCCATCACAAGACCTGCAGAGCACCGACGTGCGGTCCACAGTGCTTTAGCTGCACTGCCACGCAAAGAGCGACCCTCACGGATCGTAACATGTCGAGCTACTGGGCATCTGTGTGCATCGGTTTAGAGTGGTTGAATCACAATGAAGTTGAAGGAGCAGATGACTTTACGGAAAATAATATGGACATGTTGGTTCCAGTAGTCAGTCTTGAGATCGCACATGAGTCCTCGTGGACTGAATTACAATGAATTATTGCAGTTTTTAGAACTGCAATAATATTTATTGTAATTCAGTCACTATATTTTCTAAATACTAGACATATCTAGTCTTAAATAAATATAACTTAGCAAATTATGTTTTTTAAATAAATCCCAATGCAATCAATGCAATAAAAATAAAAAATAAACGTATTTACATTAAAAATACGTATTTTGAAAAATTTCACGTGATATTAGAAGGGGAAGGGAGGGGGTCGAGCCAAATCTCACGACATCTCACAAAGGGGGGACGGGCAGTCAAAAAATCGCCCAAATCGCCTCACGTAATTTATGGACGGCACCTTAGAGAGAACCACAATGCGCTAGACCTCGTTTCTATGCTTCCTTTTGGCGAACGACTCCGAAGCTTTATCGAACGTGCATGCGTAAAGACGCTTGTGGGATACCAGACGCCATGTGGTATGTTGTGAACTGTGGCCATTAATATTAATGAGAGAGTGTTCCAGGTCAGAAATATCCCGTGTGCTCCTTATCCTCTCTTCTCGTTGATAATAAATGGTTTTGAATTTCGAATATAAGACGATTTGAAGGAAAGCTAAATGCCATTCGTCGCAGAAATCAAAGGCATGTCCTTGTTGCAAAATACTCGTACTTAATAAATAAATAAATAAATAAATAAATAAATAAATAAATAAATAAATAAATAAATAAATAAATAAATAAATAAATAAATAAATAAATAAATAAATAAATAAATAAATAAATAAATTAAATAAATTAAATAAATAAATAAAATGTTTTCATTGGTGGCGAGGTTCACGGCATTTAGCCTGCTCTTCCGCCTGACCACTTTCAAAATTTATGTTACAGTAGTGCATAATAAAGGAAGTCATTAAATGAAAACTAATAAACAATAGAAGAATGTTACGTAGAATTGTTTCTAGTAGTAATAATGCTGTCAAAAGAAGTGCGTGATGTTTTATGACAGTGAATGCGCGACGCCTATCTCTTTGGCAACATCAGGAACCAACATGATAATTCACCTGCCCATCCCACCAATTCATCGTCATTCACCTGCCCATTTCTGTGTCTTCAGTTGTAGCACCGCCCTTACCTGCAACACTTTCCCTATTCCCGCTGCTTAACCGGATATTTTTGCGGATGCTTCAAAATTTCTCCATCACCAAGACGTACTCGTGGAGAGCTAGCTAGGGATGGGAGAAAACATCAGTGTTTTTTAACACCGATATTTCCGAGCAGAAACATCAATATTCTAACATCGATGTTTCGCTTTCGATGTTTTTTGCTCTCGATCAATTGCCATTGACAACTGTCACTGTTATCGATCTCCGGCGGCACGAAACCGTTTGCTATTCGCTACCTTTCTCCAGTGTTTTTACCTTTTTTGATTATTTTGAACGTGGTAATATCGTTAAACAGCGTTTTGAACCTCGACTATATAGAACATTGATTAGAAAAATAAGATGACAGTCAAATTTGAGGCAGAATATACTTGAAACTAATATTGATGTGTTATGTATCTCATTAAAACCAGGATATTTACTTCGATACGTTTCATCATTTTTGAAACATCGATATTTGATACATCAAAGTTTTTTGTCGATGTTTTCATCGATATCGAAAACCTTTCGTTTCGAATTATCATTGTTTCGGTAAAATTTGCCATCACTGGAGCTAGCACGACTGCCATGTGTAATTGAAAACCAATTTTTAGTGCTCATGCTCATATTTTTGCTTCTCGCTCAGGTCTTTGTTGGCTGAATTCAGGTTCACCCTGTACTTGCCCTCTCTCACTTAGGCTACCCTTCCGTTTGATTTTGCGCTTGTGTGTCGGAGGGAGCGGGGAGTTCTGCTATTTCAGGTGTAACGCTATAAAAGCGGCCCCGCGAACGTAAATCGTCTTTAATGACTATTGGCCAGATGGCAGCACGTGCGATAAAACAAAAACGACTCTGCTTGCGAACGGGCTGCCGGGAGCAGCGGGTGCCCTGACGAGGTCGTGCAAGCGGCGGTAGCTTGCGTTGGCACTCTCATATCTTAAGAGGTATTTTCGGATGAGGTTAGTCCAATCATACCGCACGTCAAGTGTGAGGGTGGGGCAATGAAGTTGGTGAAGGAATAGAACACACTTTTTTATGCATCATTTATGCATATTTTGTGGGATCAGTATTTGTGGGATCAGAATTTGTGGGATCAGTGTATGTGGGATCAGTGTTTGTGGGATCAGTGTTTGTGGGATCAGAATTTGTGGGATCAGTATTTGTGGGATCAGTGTATGTGGGATCAGTGTAAGTGGGATCAGTGTATGTGGGATCAGTGTATGTGGGATCAGTGTATGTGGGATCAGTGTATGTGGGATCAGTGTATGTGGGATCAGTGTATGTGGGATCAGTGTATGTGGGATCAGTGTATGTGGGATCAGTGTATGTGGGATCAGTGTATGTGGGATCAGTGTATGTGGGATCAGTGTATGTGGGATCAGTGTATGTGGGATCAGTGTAAATGGGATCAGTGTAAATGGGATCAGTGTAAATGGGATCAGTGTATGTGGGATCAGTGTATGTGGGATCAGTACTAAAAGGCAAGGCTGGAAAAAGAAAAAAAGTATTTATGGGATCAGCAAGCATTTTGTGGTGAGGTTACAACTAATAGTTTTGACCGTGTTGGAAACGATTGTGAAATGATTATATTTTGACTTTCCCCTTGTACGTAGTAATAAAAAATTCAATTATGTAATCAAGGTACAAAAATTTGATTTTGGATTTCCAAAGATGTTTTGATGATTCCCTAAACTGAATTTTTTCACGTGTCTCTTCAACAAATTGTTTATTCAGCTAATGACTGTGGCTCCTAACCAATTAACACGATTAGAAAACGACGATGTGAAATAGCTGTACTATTATATCCCTTTCTGATCGAGGTCCTGGAAATTTTAAGGAGTGTGTCAATTCTGGAGAGTATTCAAAACATATTTTGAAGCATGCTTGTTTTGCTGCCTGGCATTATAATAATAAATTATAAATCTAATATTAAACATTTTGATTGTTTTTTAGATCAAAATCTCATTTTATGAAGCAATTTGAATATTGGAACTCTGTATACCTTAATTTTTTTGAACTTCTGATAAACTTTATTTTTTAAAAGTCTATGCAAGAATTTAGTTCTTGATGTACTTTATTTATGACTAATTAAAGATACTAAATGATGTACCATAATTATTTTTGAAACATCTCTGCTAAAGAGTTTTTGCAAATATTTAGAAATAGAGATGCTAATTAACGGAAAATACTAAACCAGTTTTTATACGAACTGCTCAAAATGTTATTCTTGTTTCCTCTAATATTTTAATAAGTATAAAAATAAAGATATTGAATGTTTCAGTTCGCTCTGTTAATGAATTTTGCCGTGTCTCTCTATTAATAAAATCAATCATTGTGGAGAAATTCTATTTAATTTTGACATCATATATAGTGAACCAACATGTTAGTCCCCAGCAGTTCACTTTACCCGGAGTCGACTGTACTCGTCCTCTTACTGGTAGGAACCACGGAAAACTACCGATCAGAGCAGCTGGCTGCCAGAATTCGTCTTCGGACAGAGGCTTAATTGCCCTACCTATCTAGCTAGTGGTGAAAATCCGCCACCGTCGGGACTCGAACCCAAGGATCTCCCGGTGAGAGTTGCTGAAGTGACAAGTGTTGTTCCCTGAACTAAACTCATCCGGTGAAAGGGACAGAGAGGGAGAGACGCTCATTAGAGGCTTCTTGGAGTTTCCCAGTGCCGGATTCTCAGCAGCTACGGTAGAACCAGCTATACTCCCAATCCCTCGCCCCCGCCCTCGTTCCCGCCTAATCCCAGCATCCGCCGTCTTCCACGCTCTCGTCATCGTCTTCGCCCTCGCCCTCGCCCTCGCCCTCGCTTTCGCCCTCGCCCTCGCCCTCGTCCCCCCCCTCCCTCGCCCCCGCCGTCTTCCCGCCCCCTCCTTCGCTCCCACACCCGTCCTCGTCCCCGCCCTCGCCCCTGCCATAGACCCCGCCCTCGCCTCCCCCCTCCGCCTTCGCCCAGACCAAGCGCTTGCTCACACCCCCTACGCCCTGTCCCTCGTCTTCGCCCTTGCCCTCGCCTACCCCCATTCCCACGACTTCACCTTAGCCCTCGCCAAGTCTCGCCCTGCCTCCACCACAGCCCTCACCGGCGCCCTTTCCCCGCCCTAGCCACCGCCCTAGCCCCCGCCCTAGCCCCCGCCCTAGCCCCCGCCCTAGCCCCCGAACTTGCCCTTATCCCCCTACGCCTTTCCCCTCGCCCTATCCCCTTTCCCTTGTCCTGTCTCCCACCATTGCCTTTGCCGCCCGTGCACCCTCGCCCTCGCCCCACTACGCCCTCGCCTTTGCCATCGCCCTCGAAGGAGTCAAATTATATCATAGACACCTCTCAATGACACCTCTTCTGCACCCATTACACATTAGAAATTTAGTATATAATAATAATAATAAAATAATAATAATAATAATAATAATAATAATAATAATAATAATAATAATAATAATAATATACCAGGCGAAGTGTCCCTGTGAGTAGTGCGCTAACTTCGCAGTCGGGAGGCCCGATTTCGATCCCTGGCCCGGCCATCCTGATCGGTGTTTTCGTGGTTTCCCTCGCTCATACAGGCGAATGCTGAGATGTTCCGAAAAGGCCACGATCACCTTTCATCATCGTCATCCTATCACATCATAATTCAAAATTCAAGGCGTAAGAACTTTGTCGTACCAAGGGATACAGCCAGAAAGCTGATCTCCACAATGACGCACGGTAATCTCACTCCGGAATAGAATATGACTGGACCTCGGAAGAGAACGTGTAGTGTGGTCAGGAATGGCCGGTAAGCAAATAATAATAATAATAATAATAATAATAATAATAATAATAATAATAATAATAATAATAATAATAATAATAATAATAATAATAATAACTGTTTGCAAGTTATACTGATAATTAACCATAATTACAGACAAAACAATAGCACACAATCGGCCAGACATCACGTTAATTGATAAAATTAATAAAATCACCTACTTAATAGATATCGCAATCCCAAATACACACAACCTTCAGTCCTCCCACATGGAAAAGATTTCCAAGTATACTGAACTAGCAATAGAAATAAAACAGCTATGGAAAATGGAGAAAGTTTACACGGTACCCATCATTGTATCCACAAATGGAGTCATCCCAAAAACCTTGTATAATAGCCTACAACAGTTAAACCCTGACAAAATCATTGTATATAGAATTACAAAAAGCTACAATCCTCAACACATGCAAAATAGTTAGGAAGTTTCTGGATAGCAGTGTGACTCACGCCTAGTACGTATATCCTACTCCAAAATCAAAATCGGAAAGGGCCTTCACTTGGCAAAAGCCCGTAAGGTCACTTCAATCCTGGGACAACATCCAGAGATAATTGTATAATAATAATAATAATAATACAATTAATATATAATATAATAATAATAAAGGTAATAATAGTAATAATAGTAATAATAATAATAATAATAATAATAATAATAATAATAATAATAATAATAATAATAATAATAATAATAATAATAATCCATCAAAATGTAAAAGACTACAAGTTGTGAGAACTGTACTAACACAAGACCATAAGTAAAAGTATTTCTTCACCAAAGCTCCATGACTTCGTACTGACAAATTGTGTCTTGAGATTGTCCTCCGACACTTTTTGTAGTGAAAAGAAAACAAATAATGATGATGGTAATAATAATAATAATAATAATAATAATAATAATAATAATAATAATAACAATTATAACAGTTTCATCATCTTAAGTGTGCAACGTGTTCAAGGCGAATGTGCCATCGCTCGTTCGAGTCCCCGTGCCGTGCCGAGCAGCGTCGCGTCGCCCCACGTAGGCGCAGAGTGGTAGAAAAGGAGCGGCGGCAGTGGCAGTGGGAGCGGGTGGC
This sequence comes from Teleogryllus occipitalis, assembly GCA_011170035.1. NCBI lineage: Eukaryota > Metazoa > Arthropoda > Insecta > Orthoptera > Gryllidae > Teleogryllus > Teleogryllus occipitalis. The sequence continues at coordinate 7,380 of BLKR01008087.1, forward strand.
GGGGAAGTTGCGGAGTGCGAACCACCGGCTGCGTTTTACGAGCACCGGGTGCTTTCGCGCTCCCTAATTACCCTCCCCTCCCCTCCCCTTCCCCTCCGCGCCGCCACCTCCGTCGGCGCACCTCGCCTCTTCCAACTACGACTTCGCGCTCGGCGCCATCTCGCATGGCCCGGCTCGGCTCACGAGGCAAGGTGTGGAATCGGTTCGCAATGATGACGGTATTTGTGCGTGACGAATACATTTTCCTCATATATATCACTGAGGAAATTAACTTCGGTAAGTAGAAACGATCCCCTTTCTCTGTAACTACTTGCCATCCTACGCTCACGCTCACCTGCTTTCCACTTTGCTCTAGTACTTCATCGCCTACGACTCCGCTTGCCTCTGTCGGCATCATCTCGCACTACCCGGCTTGGCTCGCTAGATATAGGGCAGGTGTCTGGAATCGATTCGTAATGATGGCGGTATTTGTTCCTACATAATAGATTTTCCTCAAATATTTAATAACTACTTATTTACTTTTCCCGGATCCATTATTTTTGTGAGCTAGTTAATTTTAATTCCTGAACATTCTATACATATCTTTTTTCAGTGAGGAGTATTGCCCTCATTCTGTAATTACTTGGCATCGGCCGCACATTTCCTTGCCTCTTTGTAAAGGTTCTTTTCCACCCGCGACTCGCTTGCGTCTTTCAACATCACCTCGCATTACCCGCTTGGCTCGCTAGGGATGAGTAGGGAGTATGGAATCGATCATTAATGATAACTAATTGTTCGTGAAGAACATATTTTCCTTAAATATTTCATAGCTACTTGTTCACTTTTATGGGGTCCATTATTTTCGCGAAGCCAACGAACCTTTCAATTCTAAAAAAATCAGTTTCATTACTTTCCCCATGGAAATGATTTCTATAATTAGAAATGATGCCCCTACTCTGTAATTGCTTGGATTCGTCCGCCTCCTTGGCACTACGAGCAAGTACGTAACCGTCTCTCTAGGCGAGAGGAAACGGTGTGAAATATCGACTTTTATCGACGTTATTTTTTTTGAAAAGAATAGATTTTCCTGAAAGATTTAATAGCTACTTCTTAACTTCTCCGGGATCCATTATTTTTGTAAAACCAAAGAATTTTTAAATTGTAAAACATTTAGTGTGAATCATTATTTTCACGGCGTGAATGAATTCGGTATTTAAGAATGAAGCCTCCTCTATAATTACTTGGCATTGTCCGTTCACCTCCTTCCCATTTAGCACAGGCACTGCATCGCGTACTACTCTGAGTCTCTCGGCTTCATTTCGTACTACGCAAGGGCTGTGTGTGAGAAAGTATCTATTATTGATGACTGAAATAGTGAAACTATTAGTGCTTAAAGAGTACTTTCTTTCTCGCTTTATTTGTAATGGTTTCATACTATTATAATACTCCTTAAACCTTCAAAAGTGCTTCCAACTCATAAACATTTTTTGTTTACACTGGGATGCCTACTCAGGTTTTTAGGTTTCGCAAGCACTTCACTTCACTTCATTGCTATTCCCAACGGCTGAATTGTCAAACGAAGATTCTCGATAGATTAAAAAGAAAGTTGTACACCTGTAATTTTTGAAAATTCAAATGTTTAAATAAACATCGGAACTATGCATCTAATTTTGAAGAATATATTTCGTTAGGAAATAAATCTCTATCTTTAATATTGTAGTTGTAAGAAGGCGCCGAAAAGTTTTTAAAACTTTTACAAATTTTGAAAACACATAGAATTTAATGAAATGTGAACCGATATATTTTTTATAAGCGTACTTTGCTCTGTTCCAGAAAAAAGAATTTTAAAAAATTGGAGACATTTTTGAAAAATATGTACTTGGGACCTATCAAGTACCTCCAAAAACTAAAATATGTCTTTCAAATTATAGGGGCCGCGTCATCATCCAGACCGATCAGGGAATATTAATTTTGGTAAAACTCCTCCATGAGGGTTAGCCAATTTTCTCTCGAAAAATCTCAATGTTTCACCGTAGAATTACGTAACTTTTCGTATGCTACGTAAGTGGTATGCGAGAAATAAATAATAGTTTTTTACTTGAATCTTTCACAAATTAGCTTTTAAGTTTTCTGGTACTGTGCTTTGGCAGAGTCAAGTGATATTTAATCTATAAAAAGAATCTGCTACGCATTTTGCCTAAAGTGTCGTTCCATTTTCTCACAGCTCCATTCTCACGTGGCTAAGAGAAAGGGAATCGAATGGATTGTGAATGACATTCGGAGTTAGTCAAAACTGTTTACTCGAAACTTACGTTAGCTAGTTGCTTTTTCGATGTATATTAAAAAAAATAATCAGCATTCATAAACAGTGGTAGCACCAGAACTCTTGCGTGCGCACCTGTTTGTTTGTTTGTTTGTGGCGAGCGAGTATATAAATTATATATGTAGTGTACTGTCGACTTCATGTTTTTTGTCAAGAATTTTTCATTAATGCTGAATTTAATTTTTTAATTTGTTGTTTAATGGCAATTTCAATTGAGATATTGAGATATTTTAATCAATTGAGATATTGAACAACTTTCTTCACTTTAAAGATTTAGTAAAAACTATTTTTGAGGTTACGTGGTTTAGGGGGTGGTCTGAAACTTCATTAGACTCCCCCCTCCCATTGGGTACGCAACTATTCATGTATATGTTCATAAAGAAAGAAGGAATAAAAATAAAGAAAAAGAAAGGAAAAAGAAAAAAATACAGAAAAAGAAAGAAAGAAAAATAATTCGTATCTCATATCAGATGGTGGTAAATGGCAGAAATTATTTAGAGTTTAATAACAGCTCTTACATCGTTGTCCTTAGCGCTTTCTAATTACCAGAAGTCATCTGTACTCTACATATCCCCGCCAACTTCGTCCCACCCGCCTTTTCACTTCCAACTTTGCTTCCTTCATTCGCCTCCAACTCACACGAGTTAAATTTGCTAGATTGCCAGTGCTGTCAATTTGAGATGAAGTCTGGGATCTGTAAGTTAACTTCCCCAGGTTCACTATCACAGGATTTATTTATTTGTTTATTTATTTATTTATTCAGTCAAAAACAGTAAAAATATGTATGTGACGTATGGGGGAAAAGAACATCTGCGCACCATTGACTGATGATCTTCAATAAAACACACAAAAAAGTAAAACGTCTCTTAATTTTGAGTCAAAGCTTCGTACAGGCCAGGTTTGGTCGGAAGATGTTAATACAAAGATGTCTGATGAGCTTATACGCTGCCTGCTCTTCTGAACCCTGCATAAATATAGGGTATTTTAAAGATAATGGTTTACATTTGGTTATGTTTACATCATATATCTAGAAGGTTATTACAGTATTTTAAAGATAATGATTTACATTTGGATATGTTTACATCATATATCTGAAAGGTTCCTCCAGTATTTTGAAGATAATGATTTTCATGTGGATATGTTCACATCGTACATCTGGAAGGTTCCTTCAATGGAAAGATCATGAGATCACAACAAAACATTAGTGATCCTACGACAGGTTTCTGCAGTGGGTAAATACAATTATTTAGTAAATTGAAAACAGCGGTCGGCTGTAGAAGCGGCGGCGTCTGGTGAAAAATTTCTCTTGGAGTCTTCCGTGGTGCTTTCCGTTGATGTCGGAGTGGGTGCATGACATAATTTACGTACCTCCTTATTAGACCCTGAGGGAGGGTGAGCCTCGGTTCATTCCCAATTAAGTCATTGTAGAGTCGAAAAATGTTTATTTTCCCTCGTATTTTCTGAACAATTATTAGCCCTTTAGTGGTCGTACTCAAAATTGAAGCGCGAGTGGTCATGTAGATTACAATTGCAGTCCATTTAAAAAAATTCTTATTAACAATATTTTACGAACAAAGTTCAAGTTCAATTATAGATGAGTAATGGTATCTAAAACACTGAACAGTTACAAAATACTATTAATTTTATTATAACGTTGACATATTACGAATTATATGAAATGCTACACCCAATTGCATGTATTATGCCTTGAAACTAATTAACATACCCAATTACATGCGGGTAGATGTTTTTGATAGGTCTTACGTGCTATTTTTTGGGCACGTGATGCCCTTAGCATTACGATTATTAAATAAAGAAGTGTGAAAATATTGTTTAAATATCTGGAGTCTATTCTGAATGTGTTTCGATGTCAACTTCAGATGAACATCTCACACAGATTTTCTTAATGTGTTCTGGGTACACCCACTGGACACAATTTACGCAATACTGTCGAGTGCTCTTGTTTCGTTGATGTCCACCGAGACAACGTCCTATTTTCCCTTTAGTGACTCTGCTGCTCCCTCTGTCCCTTCTCGTATTCCCAGTAGAAGTCTCTCGCGTGCTATTATTGCTGTCAGTTTTTTCCTCGATCCTCCCTTTCATTTCTGGTTTCAAACGGGAACGGGTAAGATCATTTAGATATCCCCTTCAAGTCACCCTTTCTCCATTGTTATTCTTTGCGTAAACATTCAGAGCACTGGTTGCAGAGACTTTCATGATGTCAGATTAGTACAGAATCCGAAACGCGAGTGGTCGCTCGGACCATTATTGTAATCCGAGCTGTTTCCGGCGCTAATCGCTATTGCAGCAGCTGTCAGTTGAGTCATATTTCGCTATGATTCAATAAGTTCTATGAAAGGTACTGAAAAGTCCTTGCCGATAGTTTGTCAACTCCGCTGTAAACAGCAAATGAATTTGACTGAATTATAATAATAATCCAGGCGACCACTGAAGGGCTAGGTAACTTTTCGACAATGATCTGGGATCAGTGATTTTTTTCGGGTGCGTAAAATATTTAGGTCATTAATCCAGTTTGTATGTGTGTGTATGTGTGTGTGTGTACGAGCACATGTGTGTTTGTTTAAGAGGAGAGGAGAAGGCAAAAATGAGGAAGAAAATATTGTTTGTGGTTCGTGATCAGTTTGTTAATGTACTGCTTCGGTATTCGCCTGGTTTGATTAAAAAAATATGGAAATCTCCGACGAGAGCAGCCGGCCTTTAGAATTATCCTTGAGAAATCGGTTAAGAAGTCGATTAAGAAATCGGTTAAGAAGTTGGCTAAACTTTAGCGATTGTCGAAAATCCTCTCTCCGTCGGGGGTGGAGTTCTAGAACTTCCCAATCAATGGTGCTGTTGCTACAACAGAATTAACTCAAATACATCTCAGCCACTATCAAGATTCGGATTAATCATTTCCCGTTTACTTTCCCGCCCTTACGAAGATACTTCGTAAGAAGAGAAAGTATTGTAATCGTGCCGCAGGAAGTTGGCGGATTTTCGACAGAAAAACTCTTATATCCGAGCCCTGATAACGAAAAAGTGGATAAATCCAGTTGCAAAGTATAGAAAAAATCCATCTAACTCGTGATGTAGCCAGAATTCTTGTTTGGTGGGTTCTTGGTACCGAAAAATCGATTGACGGCAAAACGACTGTCTGTCCGTCTGTGGTCAACGCTAGAGCTTAAACCGTTCAGCCGCTTTTTCTCCAAAATGATATTCCTCGATCTATTTGAATGAACTCGCAGCTTTAGGAGTTTCAAACAGATATTTTGATTTTTTAGAGTATTTTACAAGTATACTTATATATGCAACTTGTATATGAATCTGGCATTTACGTATTTAAGCGTCGGCCCGAGTAGGATCCAAACGGCGCTTCTGACTCAAAGTGGTATGAGAGACTGCGAGTTAACTCTGAAGATTTGAGTTCAGGTCTCTGAGCAGAAAAGAAATTGCTGATGGAAAACACTTTTGCAGGCTTGTGTAGTAATATAATATGGCGGAACATTTAGAAACAATGCGAGAAAGTACGTGCTTTTGTAGGATAACTAGTTTGTGTTTTGTTTGCTAATTAAAAAAATATATTTCGACGTACTATTATTTTATGGCAAATTTTTAGTATATACAGATAGCTGGGGCTTTCACTGGGCCTCGTACTTCCCTCGACTGTGTACTTGGTCTGCACGTCTGCTCACGCACTTCCTCACAAGTCCGCTTTGCCATGCCCCCACACCTCGCAACTGTCACGGACGGAATCGAATCGATTCTCAATTAATTATTAACTCATTGAAGTAGGTCGAAAACTGTCGATTTTTATTTAGATATTTCACCCACTGGGATAGCTCGGAGACAGTGCCTTTACTGCTGTAAGGTCTCGGATCAGGAGGTCCCAGGGATCGAGTCCAGACTGTGGCCGATTTTTTATGGTAACTAAATAGCTAGGTCGAATTCAACAGCTGTTTTGATATTATAGCGCCCGGCTGCTCTAATCGGTAGTTTTCCGTTGTTTATCAGAGTGTTTTGAGGTGAATGACGGATCAGTACCCTAACCAACGAGCCACGGAACGAGCGCGATCTCTCCTTCCTCTGTTTTGTCCTCTATCCTCATCCCTTACTTCAGCGCACCAGGAAAGTCTCTCCGCACCGAGCCGAGTCAAAGGCTGCCACCATCGACGCTTCCGCCCTTAACTTCGCCACCGCACGGGGCGCTAGTGTTGCAAGGGTGCCGTCACTCCCACTCTCCATCCTGGCTGCTTCTTCACAACTCATCCAACGGTGACCGGGAGCGGTAGCTCAGTGCATCAACTGATGCCACTGCAGCGCCTCTGACCGAGAGGTCCTAGGTCCGAGTCCTGACGGCGGCAGGATTTTCGACACTAGCTTTTCAGCTAAATAGAATGCAGTCGCTGTCTGGAGAATTCTAGCGGCCGGCTGCTCTGATCGGTAGTTTTCCGTGGTTTCTCCGATGAACACCAGGCGAATGCCGGAGTAGTACCCTAACAAACGGGCCACGGAGCGCGCGCGATCTGTTCTTCCTCTTCCTTGTCCTATCCTCTCCCCTTACACACTTACACTAACATGCACTACCCTACCAAATTTCGGGAAACCGGCCGGGAGCTTGGAGCTTGTCCCGGCTGGGGCAGTGCCACGCAGGTGGGAGAGTCCTGGTTAGGGAGAAACCCCGCTAGCTGACGGTAGGTCGGCGTCGATCTCGCCATCCAGCGGGGGATGATCACCGCCAACTCTCGAGAAAAAACACGCACTACACTAACGGGACTAATGACCAAAGCAGTTGACGCGCCCGGAAACACGAAAAAACCAATGAATCAAACCAAGCGGGTGCTCCATAGTCCTCATGACACGAAGATAATTTTTGTTGGTATCACTCTCATCAGCATGGTGCTATTGCAGAGAAACTTTCCTAGGGCGCTGTACCTCACATGTCGGGAGTCAAATTGGAAGCTTCGAGCTTGCTCCGGCTTGGGCGATGCCTCGCTGATGGGCGATACCTGGTTGGGGAAAGTCCCAGCAAACTAATGGGCCGGATATTGCCATTCAAGGGGGAAGATCACGGTCACCTCCTGTGGAAAAAACATGCACTACACTTACGTGACTAATGATCTTAGCAGTTGACGCGCCCGGAATCATTCAAACAATCAATGTACTCGCGTTGAGCCACTGTGTATACCGCCTCAACCAGAAGCATCATTGGAATGCCTCTACAGCAGGGGCAGCTGGTGGGTGCGAATTAGGAAGGGCAGCATGTATGTTCAAACTGTCATATACATTTTACCTCTTCAAAATATTTCTCGTACGATGAAAACTATGGTATGCAGAGTACAACCGATTTGCGTGTATCGGGATTTTAATCCTTGTCTAAAACAACTTTTACGTTGATGACGGAAGATACAATTATGCTCACGCGAAAATAAGATATTAAAAAAAAATTTCCAGCAAACAAAACAGTAATTTATGAAATTAGATGAAACGGTCGGTATTATTAGCTTAGTTAATTGTCCAGCTAACCAGCGGTCGAACAATATCCTAATATCAGCATGTCTCTACTCCTCCGCAAGATTCCATTGTCTCGCATGCACCAGCTACGGACGGACTCCTGATAGTCCAAGATGCTACCCATTCCAAAAACATTTATCTTTCGTATAATCATTCGCACTTGAAAACTTGAGGACTTTCGTCCTCAAAAATTGCGCTGGTGGTATGCACAAATTAAACGAGTTGATTTATTGCAAGTTTAATACTTTCTACAACTTTTCTCGAGGTTGGTTTTTCTGGAGAGTGCGCCGGCATGGAGCTCTTAAGAAGCAACCGCCACTGTTCTTAGGTAAAGCGCGGAGCGGGCCCCTCGTATTCTGCAATGTGTGTTCCCTACTGGTCTTTTCAGAGGCATATTGAGCTTGGGGAAAAAGACAGAAATCACATGATACTAAGTTAGGAGAGTAAAAAGGCTGAAGAACTACGGCCGAGTTGGCTTGGCTAAGAAATATTCTTAGCTTAGTTAATCAAATCAAAAATTGCAGGTGCGTTATCGTGAAGAAACTCCCAAATGCTCGCTGTCCATTGATTCTGCTGTTTGTTTGTCACTTTGTCACGGTGGCGAAGCTGGTTCTCGATTTTTATCCACTTTGGGGAAAAAGTTGCTCATATCTTCAACAGGGCCCGATATTCAGCAAATATTGACTGAAGGTATTATTTTTTTTTGGCCCTATTTGCTCATTTAATTCAGCCTGTTTAATTATCAGATCATGTCTATCATTGTGTAACAGTGTAACAAGGCATTGTATAAATTTTTTCAACGTTTATCTTATTTTATTGCAGATTTTTGTTGCTTCACGGAAATCATTCCGCTTACATTCGGTTTAAGTTTGCAGAAACCAACCACTTTCACAATTGACGCAGCGTTGCATCATCTTGTCGGGCAATCTCCGGCCAAGCGGCTGTGAGGGACGCTTGAAAGATACGTCTATATTTCGCACCTACCCTTGGGTTATTGGTCGAAGTGACATGACACTGACAACTAGTGTCTATGGAATGAACTATTAGTGCCTAGTGGTGAAACATCCTGATTGGACAGTCACCTAAACGTCGTCAAAAACATGATTAATTAAATTCTTCCTCAAAAGCCCTCTTTAAACAAATCATATGACGAGAGTCAATTTAAAAAATCCATGTTTTTTTAACTTAACATTTACGTTTTATCGTTTTTTCATGTTGACGAATTATGGGAAATGCGCGCGAATATCTGGTTGCTTCCGACAAACGCCAGAAAGCAACAGCGCTCACTTCGATGGCAGTAGTAGAAGCTGACAGATTTTCCGTCGTACCATCTGGGACATTTTGTATAATGCATTTTCACTTTTGTCTGTAGTATTGGGCGAGATAGATATCTCCCCATCATGCAAGCTGGTGGTATTTGAATAATGCATGCTTGAATTAGTTACGATGTAACTTGTTCTGATGACGGCAATCGTGTAGATTGCTCACTAATACTGCAGTTATGTGAACGTGCAAAATAGCTCTATCGAGAGACTAACATTTTTAGTATTATGTGGATTTCAACATTAACGTCAAGTTTGGTAAGGCGTTCAATTTTCATTTAATTGTGAAGATTATCTACTTGCAAAACTTCTAATAATTCTAGCAAGCTCCACAACATTTCTCTCTCATTCTCTCTCTCCCTCTCTCTCTCTCTCTCTCTCTCTCATTCTTTCTCTTGTTCTCTCTCTTCATATGAATACATAGCGGGTAAAACACAGTAATTTTTTGTGATTAATGTTCATTGCATCATGAATGTCACAATTTTAATTGTACTTCGTAACAATTGTATTATTACGAAGAATTGATTTATGATAAACTATTCACTAATTGAAGATTGAAATATTTAACAGATACCAATGTAGCTATTTCTTTTTCTCTTGAAAATTGTATTAAATCTCAAAATTGTATTCATATCTATTATTCCATGACAGTGCAACATTCTCATTTATGTAGGCGTATGTAATTTATTGCTGAGCTATTGTATGAAAATGAGCGTGCTATAGAACACAGTGCTTTTATTACTTCAGTAACTATAATGCACGTCCAGGATCCAATTCTATGATTGTTATTTGACGATCCTTTATCTCCAGTTTTCTTACTTTATCAATGAAAAATTCGTTTGTGGATGTTGAGAACTTCCCAGAACGTACTTCACTCTTCACTGATGATCGCCCATCTTTAAAGCGGTTATAGCTCACTTTGGCTGTGTGTACTTATTGTTGCCCCATTGCTTCATCCCGAAACACTTGTTCAGTCTTGCGGATTGTTTCAATTTGATAATCGTCAAGATTAAAACAAAATTTGATTCAATAACTTTGTTCAACTTTTTGTCCAAATCAAAAAGTCCGATGGCTCCCTCATACAATTGATCATTCATCTGCGGCTTGCCAGCGCCAGTATGGTTTCAGAGACGTCAATAAATCTAGCATCTACAAACAAACTGCGCATCCTCGTCTCCCATAATTTCTTTCGTCTTACCAACAAACAAAATGAAGGTTGGATACATTTTGAACATACTTTACGTATTTTAAATTGTAATTTAATTAACTTAATTATAGTGATTAAAACAAGAATAAATGCTCGAAAGGTACAAAATATTTAGAATGAAACCTATTTTGGAATTAAACTATTTATTTTGGAATCGCAAACGACATTCGTGATTTTCTAAAACAATTGTGACTAAGAATTATATTCAAAGGCTAAAAGTATTATGAATTTTTGTCATCGGGTTCCCGTGGAGGGGGGAGGTGCTGATGTCCTATGCGCCCCTCCCCCATCGGAAGGCCATTTCCTGTTTACATTTTCTGCTCTCGTTTCTGGTGTCACTGCATGACTTTTTATTCCCCGTAAACAAGTCAAAGGGACGTTCCTTTCGGTGCATGTGTAGTATAAGTTTCTTAACCTTCCGCTACTGTGAACGATTTATTAGCGTTGGTGGATTAATAGTAAATTTGTGTACTGAGGCCATAAGGAAAATGTTTTTCGGAAGATATGTTTACCGACCGAGAAGGGGATGCAACTGAGTGAAAAAGGGAATACGGAAAGCATTTCATTTTTGGCCCAGTTATCCAGTAATTGTTTGTGTATTATGGTCATGAAATGTTTCGTCACAATAATTTGTTCATCAAATTATATTTTACGCTACAATTTATTAGGTCGTCGTTCTCCTCGATGTATGCGTTATGGTGGCACGTTTCCAACAAGAAATTGGCGTGTCCGGTGGCTATTTTATGTTGAAAATCATTATTTGTGCTTTGCAAGTTAGTTATAATACAGATGCCTCACTCAACTGCCATAGACGCAGAGATTTATTTGAAAAATTACCTATAGACCTTGTTTTAAAATAAGATTGAGTGTATTAAGTGTAATTTTGCGTTTTAGGTGTTATTATACCATCTGCCATAAACATTGACCACAAGAAATAACTATATTACTTCCACTGAATGACGCTCCTTAAAAGAATATATTAGATTACTAAACTCGATGTGATCACATCAACTTCGCAGATAATATTTCACTTATTTGACTTTTCATCCAAAGTTTACGTATTATATCTTAAGTAAGTTCTTGACTTTTCTCGGAATGAATAGTATTGTGTCTTTGTTTCAAGCTTTAGAATAATAGTTCAAACAAGTAAATTGAATTCGTCAGCAGAAGTAAACATTCCATTCACATTGTCTCTAATGAGTGAAGTATCAATAACAATGCACGGTGAAAGACTTAGCTTTGAACTGAATTAGCTTCTTGATCAAATGAAAAGTTTATGCAGACGTACTCAAAACCGAAAAAGCGAGTGGATTATAAAGTATACCCACAGTGGTTTTTACAAACGTGCACAAGCTTTTTAACTATTTATTTCATCTTCTGAACGAAAAAACGAAACACGTGAAAAATTACTGCAACTGAAGCAGAATTGAAGCTGTAATTGCCGCACCGCAAAAAATGCACGCACTCATCCAAACATTCTCACCCTCCCATGTAGTCGGTGTGGGCGAGGCATGCAGCTGCGCGAAAATAGCCATCACCAGAAACAACGGATGGTCGGAAGCAGAAACTGTGGGTGTAGAATTAATTTGCATCACCGTAATGATGCACGATGCGAACTGATCCCAAACTACTTTTGAGTACTGTGCGTGAAATTTACCTATTGTTGATGAGCGGAATAACAGTATGTACTAAAAGGAAGTTTCACATTGTAAAATTTATTTACCTAATACGACGGTAATTTATGTTTTGTGACTCAAATGCAATGTTCTTCATTTGTTTGGTAATATTTTAGTTTCAGTGATTTAATGTGAGTTCTGTACAAGATGCATCAAAACTCATTGACAAAACTTTGAGAATAGACGTATGTAGGAAGAATTGAAAATAAATAAGTGATAATTACAGTAGAATTATTACAAAAACATCAATGAAATAAAATCTTTTAATACGTAGAATAATATAATTTCAATCAAATTTAATTTATCGATCCGGAAATAACTTTAAATGGCTATTAGCTAAACCCTGCGATCTCACCGCACAAAAGAACTGTGGAGCAGATACAATACAACATAGCAAAAGTACAAAGTAGCAACATGACATTTGAAATGCACTGTGAGGCAAACCAAAAACCTCAAAAGATTGTTACATGTCCTTGAGTACTTATTATCCCAAACTAATGAAATATTAATGAGGAAGGTTTACAAATTATGGAACAACACAATCAATTTTCTATGCAACCAAAGACGTAAACACGTTTCTGAAAATGTAATTGAAATATTTTGTCTTTATGAAATATTTGAATTTTTTGTGAAATATTTTGTTTTTTTGTTTGACACAAGTGTCAAACGGTAGCTATACATCACATTCATATTACATTTACACGTGGTAATATTTGAATTTAAAAGCATTCAATTTATCATTCAAAAAGTTGTGTATCTTTGCTTCGCTAACTATAATATTCATGAAACGTCGATTGCTTTTGATAGATCCACTGCAACATTCCAACAAAAGACGAAACTACATTTCAACTGCAGAATATTGATGGTCTTGAGCAGGGACCGAAAAGGTATTGAATACCGGTAAAAAATACCGGTATAATACCGGTATTTTTCCATACCTTTTTCAAATACCTTTATTCTTTTATACCGGTAAAATACCTCTATAGGACGTCTATACCGGTATGGACGTCCATAAAGGTTATACCGGTATTATACCGGTATTTTCAATGAAGAAATATAGCTTACCATCCATACATGTTAAAAAAATAGGTTACTTTAGTTAATAATATCTCACAAAATGTTTATTAATCAAATATCATTTCATAATTGTTATTTATTGTTTAAATTATTATTTAAACTTCGGAAAAGTTGAAATATGAAATAATAATTATTGATTCCATTGAAGAGAACCTTTTCTACTTAGTGTCCTTCATCGAGCTATCTCCCAGCTGACCTGAGAGATGATCTAAGCCTGTCTTTGTATTTCGCACATGGAGAGGCTGTCAACGTATGCGCCGTGTCGTAGGCGTAGGACCGTTTCTTCCTTCCCCGACCCCTCCTTCGGCGAACTGAGGAAGCGTTGACACCTTGAGATAATCACGAACGCTCAGGCTTTCATGCCCAGTTTTGTTATTGTTAAAAAGTGATTTCCTTTTACTTCATTTCACAATTAAATCTTAATTATACATTAATAAATAGGGCTAAAATAAAATGTTATTTTCCTAGTTTATATTAAGGGTTTAATATATTTTGACATTAACTGCAAATATTGTGAAAATTTGTAATAAAAGTAAATTATTATGTTATTATTATTATTATTATTATTATTATTATTATTATTATTATTATTATTATTATTACTATTATTATTAGCTATTAACATTGCATGTGTGCAAGGGTTCCCTTCTACGCGGGTAGCTTACATTGTAAAATGCATCTGGAGGAGCCCACTTCGAGAAGAGTGTTTCTTCCTTAATAATAAGAAATATATACTAACATTATTAATTAATAAAAAATAGTTTATTAACATTAACATTTTTACTTTTTAATTAAAATTAACATTTAATTTAAATAAATTTATAAATTAACAAACAAAATAATAAATTAATTTACACAAATTTAATGCAAACATTTAAAATTTAATTAGTATTAATATTTTAAAATATTTATTAAAATTAATTAATATTATATAGTATTATTAATATTTTTCTTAATGAAATTTCTTAAATAATACATGGATGTAAATTAAACATGCTTCAATCATTAATTTTGAATTAAACATAACGCTTCTGTTTCCTCGCTTAAGAATGGTTAATATGTCTATTAGCGTTCAATGTCAATTTTTAATATTGTTTTAGTTATAATTAATAATTATATATATATATATATATATATATATATATATATATATATATATATATATATAATTATTAATTATGGTGCAGAATAAGGAAACTGGGCCAACTGAAAAATTTGTTTTCGGGAATGTTAGTGATACGATCAAATTTAAGCAAATAATCGTATTTAGTGATAAACACAGTCGTGCAAGAAGGAAGTTTGGTATGCGTGCGAAGACTCATTTATGGATAAGAAGACACGTTTCTCCATTTTTTATCGCTAGTAGAAAGGGCAAGATTTATACGGATAAATTTTCAACACACTATCACGTGTCGCCAAGCTCTGCGCCCGGACGTGAGGTCCAAGGTCAGCGAACGAGCTCGTGTTGATGTCTGCGAAAGACCGTTGGCTGGTCCCTCCGTCTGACGACAGAACTCGACTTCCCAGTCAACGGCAGAACTCGACCTAGCTAGAATATGTGTCGAAAATTCGCCACCCTCGGGACTCGAACCCTAGGACCTCCCGGTCAGAAACTCTGCCGTGTAACTAGTTGTTTCCTCTGAGCCATCTCAGCGGAAAAAATCACAATGAATTTCCCCAAATACCTGTATGATTCTACTGAAATACCGGTATTTTCTTATGAAAATACCGGTATTTTGATGAGAGAATACCAGTATAATACCTTTAAATAGAGGTATTTTACCGGTATAGACGTCGGATAAAGGTAAAATACCTCTAAAAATACCGGTATTTGACGTCTTATACCGGTATTTTTAAAGGTATTTTGAATAAAGGTATAATAGAGGTAAAGGTATTTGTATACCGGTATAAATACCTTTACCGCTATTATTTCGGTATTCGGTCCCTGGTCTTGAGTACGATTAATGATGGCAAATTATCGTTCATTTCATTAATGTTAAGATATTATTTAGATTTAAATTAAGTGTTTAAGCTATAAACCTGTTAATTAGAGCAAATCATAAAACATCTAGGATCCGCATGGGTTGAGTAGAATGCTAAAATTTCTTTCTTAACGAAATCACTTAATGTATTAAACATACAGATTTTTTGTTAAATATTGTCAGTTACTCCGGTAGTATCAATGGCTTAAATAATATTGATTGATTGTTTAGTGATTCCAGACCCGTCAACGCTTTAGTCCCGTAAGTGCCGGGTATGATTCATTGTGGGAGGTGACGGTAGTTTTCCCCAGCTGGATGGTAAGATCCGGCGTGGACATACATCGGATCTTTACATCTGGATACGCCTTGCGGGGTTTTCTACATCTATATATCTCCCACCAGCGATTCAACACTCCAGCCAGGACAAGCTCTAAGCTTCCGACTGAATCGCAGCATGTGTGATAGTGTGTTGCATGTTAGTGTGTGTGTAAGGGATGAGGATACGACAAGGAAGAGGAAGAGAAGATCGCGTGGTTCGTAGCTAGGTTGTTAGGGTACTTCTCTGGTATTCACCTAGTGTTTATCGAAGAAACCATGGAAAACTACCGATCAGAGCAGCCGACCGCTAGAATTATTCCCCCCAGCAGGAACAGCTCCAGCCGGGACAAGCTCTAAGCTCCTTATTGGTCTCTCGACGGAAGTGATAGAGCAGTGCATGTGTGTTTGTAAGTAAGAAGTGAGGATAGGACAATGAAGAGGAAAGAAAGATCGCGGGCGGTCCGTGGCCCGTTTGTTAGGGTATTGCTCCGGTATTCGCCTGGTCGTTGTTCCGGAAAACCACGGAAAACTACCAACCAGAGTAGCCGGCCGCTAGAATTCTCCTCCAGGCAGCAGCCGAATTCGACCTAGTTAGTTGTTAGTGTAAACAATCTTGCCCTCGCCAACTCGAACCGTAGAACCTCTTGGTCTGAGGCACTGTAGTGACATCAGTTAATGCCCTGAGCCGGTTAAACTTGTTTCAAATATTAACTGTTTGACCTGGTATCTCAAGAGATTACTTTCAGGTTGAAGATTTTTATTTGTGATATACAAGTTGACAATAAAAATACATTTTAAATAAAATATATGCCTAGTTCATCTCCGGGCACAGAGAGATACATGAAAAATATCCACAAAAGATTTTTTTTAATGTGCTTCATTACGTAGGTAAGTTTTTCTGTAGTCCATTTTATTAATCATATTCTAAGGATTCACTTTAGAAAAGGCAGTATAGTGATTCACAGCTTTACACCACTGTAGATGCCTTTATCCACCCTCAATTTTTTTTCATAATTCTTCCGGAATATACCAAAACGATGTGACTAAAAATAGTGCCAATCGATTCTTGTCGAAAGAAATGGAATGTGCCGTATGAATCGAGCGATCACCTCCCAATGTGCATAGTGACTCCCCCAAAACTCGTTATAAATTTTACTCTCCAACACATTTCCTAACCATTATCTAGAAATGTTGTGGAACGATTGCAAAAAAATTGTCATTTTCCTACTTGTAGACCGAGAAGCTTTCAATGACACCTCATTTGTCCCATCTGCTGGTCAGCAAGTGACGGACTGAAAGTGACGGGCGGTCGAACAGATGCAGCGACTACAGGGTACTCGATTATTATTATTATCATTATTATTATTATTATTATTATTATTATTGTTATTATTATTATTGTTATTATTATTGTTATTATTATTATTGTTATTATTATTATTTATTTATTTTTTGGCTCGCGAATCTTGGACCATGCAGAACATAAACTTGCACGGGCTCAGTATCATTGATCACGTTTAAAGTCTTGCATGAAATCATTCAGGGGGATCAGCATCAGGCTGAATCCTATTTTTATACCCCAGAGTTGTTAGTCCTTGGGGATGGAGATGGAATGATGATAATGAAGGATGAATGGACGGCACACACAAACAGACATACACATAGCATATTCCTTTTTAATAGTATTTTAGTAGCGTTTGTTTTTATTACGTAAAAATGTATTGTTTACACTATTGTCAGCTATTCTTTTTATATTGCTTTTGAAAAGGCACATGCTAAATGTGCGAAAAATAAACCTGAAAATAAAAATATAAAATACAAATATCTTAATTCCTGGTATTCTCGTAAGATTGATCCTGTATGGTCCAAAACTACTTGAAATGAGCCATCTATCTGCAACATTAAACTAGGATCGACAGGAAGAAATGCAAATATTCCAATATTATTATTATTATTATTATTATTATTATTATTATTATTATTATTATTATTATATAAAGGGTTTTCTTAATAACCTGTCGATAGAGAATATCAAATGTTTGGTTTCGGTAAACCGATAGATTAAATATTAGTTATTTACGAGACGAATTATGGAACAGCAACTTTTTTGATATTCTTGTAAAGAACTATTGTAGTGCATAAATATACTGTACTATTACAGTATTCGATGAACTGATTTTGATTATGACAAAATCTGGTTTTGTTAAAGTATTTAATTTATCGCAGTGTTATTCAAGAATTGTTTTTCAGCAGAGTGCGTGTTGCTTTCGGAAAACCACTTGGTGTTGTTTTGTTAACAGCAATTCGTAATAATTGTTCCCTAGTTCGTATTAATTTCGTGTATTAAAATACAACAATCTGCTATTGATCTTTGCTAGGTCACCTGTGCTGTCGTTACCGTGCCTCTCAAACGTCAAGCACAAAGATGGTTTGCCCGCGGCATAATTCCTGCCCAAGAACGGGCTAATTTCGGCTCTCGCGGCGCTGTACGAGTGCGCTGGCGCTCGCTCCTCAGCTGTCACGGGCTTATCGCACATCGATTGGCGTGGGAAGGGGCGCGCCGGTGAAAAACGTAATCAGCGCCCCCGCCCCCGCCGCCCCACCGGCCATCGCCGCCCCGCCGTCCGCCCCACCGTCTCCACAGCCCAGCTGCCCCCGCCGGCTCTGCCGCGCCATCCACACCTGCCACCCTCTACCCAACCTCTGCCCTCCGCCTCTCCTGCCTCCGTCCCCTGCTCCTGCCCCCCCCCGCCACCAATCCTGGGCCACCCGCTGACCCACTACCCTCACCCCCCACCCACGAACCCCGACGCCCCATCCACCCCGCCACCCTCTACCCACTCAGCCGCCCCAGCAGTCCTCTACCACCCCCACCGCCTTCCTCTCCCTCGCTCCCACCCGCCCGTTTACTCCACGCCCTCGCCACCCCCGCCTCTTCCGCCTCGCCCCCTCCGACGTTCTTCCCCTCCTTTCCCGCCCGCTCAAGCAAATTCCCTTCCGCCACGCCCCCTCCGCTCCGGCCCCTTCTGCTTTTATCTCCTCCGCCTCTCTCCGTCCCCATCCGCCGCACCACCCCTGCCCCCACTGTCACCCTTCCATGCCGACCCCTCTCCCTGTCCCTTCCACCACGCCCCCTCCGTCCCCATCCGCTGCTCCGCTCACTCCCCAATCGCTCCCTCTGCCCAACCCCTCCGTCCCAATCCACCGCTCCGCCCATGCCCCTTCCGCCAGTCTTCCACGCCGCTCCATCCCCTATTCCCCCGCCCCACCCCCCCCGCCCAATCCCTCTGCCCCTTCCCCCCGCCCAATCCCCCCGCCCCACCCCCGCCCCATCCC